>JARACY010000582.1:0-86198 GCA_029255725.1 Scrobipalpa atriplicella
AAAAAATTGCCTATAATAATATAAATCTAAGGTAAAGAAAACCACTTAGCTATTTATCAATTCAATTAATATTTAAAGAATTTGGTTTCTATCCTGTGAAACCTCACTAAAACACTTTGTAGTATAATTCTGCTGCAGTTTTAAATTACAATAATACAATGCTTACCTTCTATGAATTCCACAGAATCAGCGCATCAAATGCTGTTAGTGCACCACTGTCCTGGCAGCCCGGTGACCCCCGGCGGCCTTACCCAACCGATCTTGAGATGCGTCTCGGAATGCTCGGCAGACTCTGTGACTTGCCCCAGAATGGTCACACTCCATCCACTCTCAATGAACTACACAGAATCACTACTGGAGGAGGTATGTAATGAGTTCATTCACAATTTATCTAAATGTGTTTCCCTCAATGCATAATTACATGTGATAGCTTCATGCCCTCCCTTCTGAGTACTGATGACAATATTTGAGTCATATTTGTTGAATCCATTATTCTACTAAGTTTTATGTTTTCCTTGTCTCAAGTCAAATCACGAATGAGGAGTGAATACAAACTAGTCATTGCTGTTACTTGTTGTATTCAATACACATTTTTTGTTACACACATGATTGTATGTTATTATAGGTGTAGATTTATGTTTTTCCAGTTATTATAAATTTATGAGTCGTATGAGTGTCTATAAACAGAGTAGCTTATACAAGTTCCTTGTTCCTTAGTGTTGACTGATGTGTCACTACCAGAGCTCAAAAATGTAGGATTCCCTGTTTATACAAACTATAATACTACCTAAAAACAGAGTATTTTACTTGTAGATAAATAATAATATTATTTTATTTCACAACCAAGTTAAGGTTTACTTGTAGTTGTGCGTACAGACACACGTCCGTGAGTGCGTAAGTACAGGTTTACCACTGGCGAACTCGCGCCTTGGACTCGTGCACACCAAGGCAATGTGCGTGTAGGTACAATTACTTTTACACACACAAGTAGTGTGGCAAAGCTGTAGTAGTGAGACAAAAAATCTGTATCATCTTTTTACAGTGCCAGCAACACCAACAAGCCAGTTTACTTGGCACCCGACCGGTGAGCTGCACATGTCGGTCGGCGGCGGCAACTCAGTGGCAATCGACGGACGAGGGAAGGATGCGCCGAACCAAGAAGACGTGGAAGTCATGTCTACCGACTCCAGTTCTAGCTCCAGCAGCGATTCCCAATGATTCCTTAGATAGTTCGTAACATGATAGGGGAAAAAGGCGTCCACGTTTTTGATGGAAAACCAGTTTCTGTTTATAAGTGATGTCTGAATACTTTACTCCTGAACTATTTTATAAACATCATCACAGAGCGCTAATGAATGGAGGAATGCTGGTTACCGAAGAGTTTTGTAGCACTGGACTCTTTACTGGACTGGGTCCAGATGAGGCCGATTTTATTATTAAGATTTAATGTACGTACTGTGTAGGTGTACTTATAAGTTAAAATTATTTTAAATAAAAGAGTATTTCTTAATTATCATTTCTGTTGTCTTATTTCATAATCAATTAATCAGCTCATATTCCAATAATTCATGAAACTATTTTACTGTATGACACAAACACCCAAAAACTACTTCCGCCCGCAAAAACCTAACCAAAACTTCATGTTACTATGACCACAGAAGAGTAAATGGAGCTAGCGCTCTCTAATCAAATCAGTGACTATGACGATTATTTTGACATTACCATGGAGATATAATGTTTTGTTTATCCCGTCAATGTAAGAGTTAGGAAATTAAATTAGGAAAATATTTAGTTAAAGTTTAACCGAATACTTTTAAATTCGCATCAGCTTTTTTCCTAAATTACTACAAATTCTATAGTGTAGACCATTTACTTTTAAAATGGCAGAAAGGGCACCAGTTTCGGCAGAAGACACACTTGTTCGATACGACAACCCAGTGCTGGTTACTAAACAACCGGAGAGACCTGTAAGTACTAATGGAATTATTTGATATTGACTATAGGTAAATTGTTCATCCAGACCTTGTTAACATTATTCTATGGATACTTATTATAGTAGAATTGATAGGAGCAAACTGGATGAAACTAGCACAGAAATGTGAGGATTGGCACAATAAAGAATATGCCTACAATACAGTGGATGGATATGGAATAATGATGCTTGCACTATCCCACTTACTACTACGCATATTTTCTTTCACCTAAAGGTTGCCTGGAAGAAATTGCTTCTTTAGCAATAAGGCCACCTATGTTGTGCATCAGCTCACATACGTCCCCAATGTCCCCATGTTGTTTACTGTTGCATGTAATGTATTAAATTTTAATAATTTTGATGATTATACAATTGATACTTGAATAAGTACTTTTGCAGTCCACACCCAAAGGTGTCTCCATCCAACCATGTATACCAACAGAGGCGAAACGCGAGACCGAGGAAATACTCAACGCTATCCTACCACCAAAAGAATGGGAAGAGGAGGGACAAATATGGACACAGAAGGTTAGATACCGTCTATTCTATGCACATTCTGTAGTAACTTGGAGCATGTTTCTTTGCCTGCAACGAATTAATTTATTGAATGTAAAAAATGTTGTGTAAAAATCTACCTCATGTATGCTGATGTGATGACCCTTTATTACATACATAGTCACGCCTTTATCCCTTACGGGTTATGCAACGCGTCAACGACATTATAATTGGGCGTTTTCGTCACGTCTGATAAGTTTTGAGTCATTTTAGAAAGAACTAACTGTATATCGTTATAGTAATAGATGGTACAAGGTTGTCAGTCTTTCGCCTACATTAACCCCCTCGTCTCTATCTACAGTATGCCCGATTAGAGAAGAAGATGGACCATTCTATACTTTTTATCGCCCTCAGTCGAGCATGAAAGTTACTTTATTACTTTCGTGTATACTTACTGTACAGATATCATCAACTCCAGCGACGCGGCTGGACGTGATAAATCTGCAAGAGATGTTAGATACCCGCCTACAGCAGCGGCAAGCGCGAGAGACCGGAATTTGTCCAGTGCGCAGGCAGCTTTACACTCAGTGCTTTGATGAGCTCATACGACAGGTAACTTTACTACTGGAACCACAGAATATAGAGTACAGAAGTAAGAATATTGCAGCTGGCGCCTGGCATCTTCATTGCATGCCTACGAGTAAAATTGGCCATCGATGATGTATAATACCCGTGTCTGCTGCAACTCTTCTGGGTTGCTAATCAAGAAAATTCTAACACATAAGCGTCTTTTAAAATTTGTAAATCATTTACAGTTACAAATGTTGTAGATAACAATAAATTGCGGCGAAAGAGGTCTTCTTTTGTTGAGAGTGCGTGACGAAGCGAGGATCACCATGGAAGCCTACCAGACCTTGTACTGCAGTTCTATTGCTTTCGGCATGAGGAAAGCTCTGCAGGTAAGTAGCTCCCTTAATACAATTGAAATGATAGAGTGAGTAGTCAGTAGATAAGCTCCCCCAAATTACAAAAGCGATTGTGATATAAAATGTTCTGATAAAACGAATCTACACCGGACTACGTTGTATGTATCGATTTTGTACCTACATCAAAAAGCCCTATTTGTAAAAATCTCTTCTTGCTGCAGGAAAATGATCAAAGTTGTGTTTTTTTGTTTATTTGTTTTTAAGTAACTACTAACTATTCTATATTTATTTTCTAATCTATCACAGTCAGAACAAGGCAAATCCGATTTAATGGAACAAGTAGCCAAGCTGGAGGCAGAACGTGCAGCCCTGGAGAAACTGTGCGCAGAACTAAAGCAGAAGACAGAACAGCTGGAGCGACGCGCGGCAGAACTTCGCGCCGCAGAGGAGAAGCGCCACCAAGAAGAGTTGGCGTGCTTGAAGAAGACAAACGCCCAGTTGAAGGTTAGATTTGGAATTGTTATCAAGTAGAGAGTTTAGTTTTGGATTAGCTGTGCGCAGAACTGAAGCAGTACCTAGACTGAGCAGCTGGAACGACGCGCGGCAGAACTTCGCACCGCAGAGGAGAAGCGCCACCAAGAGAAGTTGGCGTGCTTGAAGAAGACCAACGCCCAGTTGAAGGTTAGAAAGAAATAAAATATTACAATGGGCTACTCTTTGGTAAAAAGCCGCGTTTTGTGCGTGACGTGGGTTTGTGCGCACAGTCGCTACAGTAAGCTTCACCTGCGTAGAAGGATTGTAGCATTCAACGTGTTAATTCAAATATATAAACTATGTATGGTTCCTTTTGTTACGTGTTTTTGATGTATGAACATTCTCTGCTAGCTTGGCAATTTTTTCTACTTTCTATTTCCAAAGATAGTTTTTGACATTGTATTTCTGTTTCAGGCTCAACTCGAGGGCATCATTGCGCCGAAGAAATAGAGGCTAGAGCGTTATATTTTAGCCGTTACGTTATTTGTTACTTATTTTTAAGGTATTTTTGTTTTCCTTAGGTAGATTTAGTTTAAATTATGTCAGTCCCTATATTAGTTTAATTTTATTAGTTTTAAATAAAGTTTATACATCAAGAAGTGTTTGTGTTTAATTGAAATCAAACGAGGTGATAATTGTATTAAAATATATATTAAACCATTTAATTGGGACAAACATACAATATTTTCATTAGTTTACAATTCACATATCGCTAAAAGAGCCTTAGAAAGGTATAAAGGACACACTTAGAAAAACATTCTCCATTCAAAACATCAAACTTACATCGCGATATTTCCTTTAAATATTAATACTATTACATTTTGATACAGTCATCAGCGAAAATATACAATTTTTGAGATTAATGAATGAAAATAAAGTATGATATATGTTCGAAATATCGCCTTTCTAAAGCAAATGCATTATTCCATCACGATCGGTATTACAATCTATAACAAATTGAATTATTAAAAACGAAATTATTAAAATTGAATTTCATGGATTAAAGACAACATTACATAGTCATTTGAGAAATTAAGGCACCACATATATAAAAGTAAAAACTAGAATAGAACGTCATATAAATTAAAAGTACATCAGAAAACACAAAATACTGCAAGAATTAATAACACAAAATAGAATTTAAAGAATAGTATACATTAAGTAATATTATGAATTATACCATGATTTGAACCAAGTCTGGTTTCTGTTGAAACGAGATGCCAAATTACAAACATTTTGTACATAGCGCGTTGCTTTGCGCCAGAATACTGTAAGTTATTGATGTTATGTACAGTACATCTTATAATACGTAATCTCACACGCCTCCGACTCTAACCTACGATATCATCCAATCACATTCTCTTAAGGTCTCCAATAGCAGGTACAGCATCAACATTCAGTCAAACATTAAAAAAAACTTGCACGGAATGAAAATTATTAAAATTAAATACGTAAAGTACTTCAAGAATATCCTCTATCAAAATAGATAGTTACACCTATTTTATTTATAAATCTAAAAATCTCCGTTGCAAAATTATAATAGAAAAATAAAATTGTGATAAAATGCCACTCGCTGGTGGATTTCTTCAAATCGCCCGTTTTCGTTAGTCGGTGGAATTGTAGCTTATATCACAGTTTATAATACATTATGGAAACTCGTTATTCGCCATTCGTTTTCGTTGAAGAAATCTACTGTCGAGTTCGATTCGTAAAGGGTGTAAATGTCGGGTCGGAACGGAGATGTTCGAGCGGGACGGGAGTAACAGGAGTATAATTCCCGGCATTTAATTTGACATAGAATGACACAGTCCGCTCATCGAAAATTCAATCTTAAATTGAAGCGTTTAAGTGTGAATTTTAGATGAGCAAACTTTGTCAAACTATCTCAAGAAGTTTGCCTTTGACTGTTTAACGATTAGGTTGTGTTTAGTCGTCAGTTTCCGTGTGTGGAATGATGCGGTCGGCAGGCCCGACGGATATGGCGGTGACGCGGCCGGCGCCCCCGTCCAATAACGGGTTCACTACTTGCACGATATCAGGCTGGAGGGAGTTCTCCCCCCCGTCGACCTCCCCCTCCCCCAGATTGATCCCCGCTTCATCTATCTCCGAAGGCGCCGTCTCGCTGCTTGGACTAGTGGTCAACTCCAATGATATTATTTTCTCTTGCGTAGTCTCCACCTGAACGAATGATTAGGCAATGTTATGATGTTATAACAGCGCGTTATTGTATAATCTGATTGTTCTTTCAAGTCCCACGTTACTGTCTGTGTTATGGTTATGGATCAAATCTGTATACTTGGAATATTCCACTAACTAATAATCTGAAATACCGGATGTAAGGGAAAGCAGCTGTAAGTAAGCTGCTACCTGCAAACTGATAGGGGTTGCTCAGCCAACGAAACTGAACAACTTTCACCAGGAAATAATATCAGGATCAGGGACTGTTTTTTTTACCTTCCTATGCAAAATGACCACTTCGATCGGTCAAGTTGTATTGGATATTTTTTTCTTATCCTGAAAGAATTTCTTTGTAAAAGATGTTCAGTTTCGTTGGCTGATGATGAGCAACCCCTATCAATTCGCGGGGAGCTGACCCTTACACCCCGTATAGTTCATAACTGGCTAGATTAACCAAAATGAATGTTATAATTATTATAATGATTGATGATGATGATGACTAAACAATGATGATAGGTAAATAAAAGAATACCTAATTTAATCAATGGACTAACAACTAAACTAAAAGATGATTTTCACATCAAACATGAAATAATTCCAAAAGAGTCTAAAGAAACTTAAAATGTATAATGAACACTAAAACTAATTTAGTAACAACAACACAGCAACTAAAAGCGTAAATGGATGCACTGCGTATTAAAAATAAAGCGTAAAACGGAACAAAACAAAGGAACGAAACAAACCATTGTTTTCGGTGTGGGTTTCCGTGTCTAGAATCCGGGTATCGTCTGACAAATCATACACAATAACACGTTAGCATGCCATGCCAGGGTATCATGCAACACACGTGACATTATTTTAAGGGTCATAAAAAGGTAAATGTAGCATATTTTTAAATGTGACATAGACGAAGATGAAGTTTCTTATGGGCTACGACCATTTGTCTTCAAAATTTTCTCTATTATAATAATATTATGTGATTGGAATTTATGTCACACAGAAAAATATTTTACACTGGGAGCTATAATGTTTGGTGTTTTCTATGTTTCTAAGGGACTAAACATAATTTATAATATCTTTATCACCTTAATAAAGTATAGTATTTTTTACAGTAGACTAAATATTATTAAAAAAATAAGTTCGATAAAAGAATTAGAGTTAAAATACATCTTATTTAGTAAGTATGCCAAACACCATTTTTGTTAGTCTGTGAGTTTCTACCGTGTTTATCTACGCGTTGCTATTCTAACTACCTTGATTATGGTGTTTCACTTCTGTGCTGAGAAACTCATTATATGTGCGTTTATTAGGCCCCGATAGATTATAAACAGGTGTTTTTACACGAATTTGAACTGTCAGTCGATATTCGTTCAGTAACGTTACTACTTGAAGAGTCGTCTTTAAGAATATTGTAAGTTTTTTGTTGTTGCATGTCGTAATAAAGTCAGTGGTCAAGTCATAATTGCACGTAGAAAGCTAAGCGAAAACTGTAAGATATACAAAAAGTAGTAAAACAAAACCACATACGATACGGCGTTGCTTGTGTACAGCATTTAAAATAGCAATGTACATCGCGAACTGTACCTCTTTCTCAATGACTTTCTCAATGTACTCGACGGTTCTGACTTTCGTCTCGCCAGTAGTCGGGCACACGAATTCCTCCGTCCGCAGAGTTATTCGCTCGTCTAACAACTTTTCTTTCTCCTTCACGGCCAGTATAGGGCCGGGTTTTGTACGTAACGCGATACGAGGCAGGGGCCATTTCTATAATTTGTAAAGCCAATTTGACATTCACACCCCTATGGACAGACATCGCTAGCCAAGCGACATGGATTCCCACCCACATTAAACATACACAACACATTGTTAGTTTAATCAAAACAATTTTGTTACCACTGAGGCAGCGGTACGAAATGAAGAAATAATACACTGTTTTATGACAGTTTTTGAAAGTGGATTGGATAGTAATGGAATCCACACTGTAATGTATGAAACACCAAATTATTTATGAGTGTTAATGACCATTCGATGTTAACGGTTACAAACAACATTTACTTATTATTGTATTATGACAAGACAACACATTCTAAAGGGAAGATGGAATAAATAAACTGTATCTATTGCAAGAGTTGTAAGTCTCAATCGTCTTATTTTTCTTGTTATTTCATAACATTCATGCTTGACTGAGAGTGATAAGAAAGAGTGAAATGTAATGTTTCTCTTCTCAGGCATGCTGTAGTAGGTAATGGGCTTGCTAGTGATGTTTGAATGTTTTTTGATGTTTGTTGTATGTTTATGTCACACTAGTGTGTTATTCACTATCTATACAAACACACAGACTGGTGACTTAGGTTCTTATTTAATATTTTATGAAGCGATCTCAAGATTGAGAGTAATATGATTCGAACTCAAACTCGCTGTCAGTCTCAAGAGCTGAATTAATACTGGCCTTACTATTCCACGGGCCAGATATGATTGGAAACTTCTATTAAAAAGCTGTGGATGCCAACCCTTTCACGTTTAATTTATGTAAAAGTATAACCTTCTCCGAAACAAATAATTTCGAACTTTCGTTATTAAAACGTTTATTTATTCCATCTTGAGAACTGGTCGCTTAGTAGGTTTAGACGACATTCAAGGGTTCTATAGAGTAGCAAATAGCTCTAGCACTGAATGGAATATTTACCTCGGACGGAGAGTTGTCTCTGGGCGGAACTTCACCGATTAACTCATTCGCTGGACCAACTAGACTTTTGATTGCCTTCGATGACTCTATTGCTTCCTGTAATGAAAAAAAAAACAACATTATTAATTCACTTATTTATTGGAATTTATTACGGAATTTTCAAAAAAGCTAAAACATGTGTCTAATATTTTTTTATTATTAGCCTAAACACAAAATTGGAAGATCCTAACTTTAAAATTGACAGAGTTCCATACAAACTTCAGTCCCCTGTTTGACCCCCTTAGGGGTGAAAAATCCAAAAATCCTTTTATACTGGAAGGTTGTGTTATAAAAGAAACCTGCTGTTCAAATTTCATGATTCTATCTTTAGTAGTTTAGGTTCTGCGTTGATGAGTCTAAATGTCTAATGACTCTGTCAGTAAGAAAATTCATTTGAGATTATTGTTCATTTTTCTTTCAACATATCTTTTTAAGTATTGGTCCTAGAAAAAAAAATTGTATCACATTTTTGTACAGAATTTTATAGTTTTTGTTTAGCCATTGCAAGTTTTCTCCTAAAACGCACCATTTTCGATTATATAAGCGAAAAACGTAAAAATGGGACCTAATTGTCCTGATATTTAATTTTTCCCGAGGGGATTTTTCCAGTCTGGCATCACTCGGAATATGGTTCAGCATATAAAAAAACGAATAAAATCAATCATAAAATGTTTGCCGGACCCTTATTTAATCTCCAAGCCAAATCCAACTATTTAGGTATTTACCTGTTCGAGCGAGCGTAGTCTGGCAGCCCTCCAGGCGGCGCGCTTGGCAGCTCGAGTAGCAGGGTCTTCAGATTCGCCAGATTCTGCCCGTCTGCGCGCAGATTTTGCTGAAGGACTGACACCACCAGTCGTCGTTGCACTGTTAACAAACAAATATAATGTTTAAGATTTCGTACACGATATAATATTGAATAGAGATGGCAGGATGACCAACCAACCAAAAACAGGGAAGTTTGAATGAAGAGACACCCTCTTCACTTTATGGCTTTTGCCAGTTAGTGACTATATACTATGGAATACATACTAATGTTACGTCTAGACTTACCTATGGCCATTCTCATAAGGTTCTTCATCAGAATGCGAGCTCTCTCCGCTCCTACGGTCCTCCCCCGGGGACCACGAGCGGAGCTCCGCGTTAGACAGAGACGCCATCTTTCTCTCCTCTTCTTGCTTCAATTTCTCCACCTCATCCGCTGATAGGAATGTGAATACTTTCTCTGTGAATAAACGGTTGCTTTGTTTGAAATTCAGCTTGTTAGAAGTTTTCACTTATTTATTAATCTATTTATCGTATGGCATTATTTGCTGCGAGGTCCAGAGGACAGGTTTTTTGTTGCACTCTTAGCACCGCCCGGGGTCACGTGTAGGAATTTTAAGGTAGTTCCTACGGACGTGGAGCAACATCGGCCAGTAACGACCACTATCAGAAACAGTGACCGGGACCGACGGCTTAACGTGCCCTCCGAAGCACGGAATCCGTTTTCTTCCAGACAATCAGGTGTATTCAGCCTGCATTGTCCTAACCAAACTGGGGAAAATCTCACAATGATAAATAGGCAAATAACAACTTTGTGTTTCCCCTCCGATGATCGAACCCGGGACCTCCGGATCGTGAGCCCAAAGGAAGTTTTCACTAAAGACATTCTTTATACAAGAACGCAAGACTGACAGTAAAGGATTCTTCCCGTATAAAATATCTTCTTACCTGGCTTAGGCGACGGTTTGTGGCTTTCTTCCATTGCATTTTCGAAAAACTTTTTCTTATCGCTGACAGATGCTTTTACAAAATTACCAGAATGAGGTGGGGAAGCCTGAAAACATTATTTATTAAAATGTAGTCAACAATTTTTATATGGTCAAAACAATGAAGGTACACAAATGGATTAAAAAGCATATGATATTTACAAGCAATAATAAACCCTTTTCCAAGCCAGTAAACACCCATGCAGTCAGTAAACTGTTATAAGAACATCGGCAAAAATTAAATGCGACTATAAGTAAATCATATCACATGCAAAATATAAGAAAACCGCAGGTTAATAAGGCCCTAAGGGTAAGTAACATAAAAATGGGATATGACACGTAATGTGTTTAGTCATGTATCGAAGTGGGTTCGACGAACACAATCAAAAGAAGCTGAGTGTTGTGTGAGGGTATGCCGTACACTGATGTTTACCTCGCCGATGGCGAAGGCTTTGATTTGGCTGCTCCATGCGGGTTTCAGGGTGGGCGTGGATGGAGGGCTCGCTTCTGATTCGTATTCCGAGCTTTGCGTCAACGTGTCCGACTCGGGTGCTGTCGTCACATCGCCAAAACGGACTCTTCTCTCTGATTGAACACTTTTAGGCGCTTCATCGATAAATGGAACCCTTTGGGCGACATTAGCATTTATATCTTGCACTAGAGGGCTCATATGTGAAGAGGAAACTTGTGGTTTTTTGCTAAAACTTTGATTCGTAGCGCACACTGGGTGAGTGCATGTGTAGGGGTTGTATGTTCCCGCGACCGTGGTGAGAGATGGGTACGGGTTGATAGGCGGATATGTCGACGAATGCACCATACTTGGTGGTAAGTTCTTGACTCTTAAGTCTCTAAGTGACTGGTGTGTAGGAATGTCGAAGTGTGTTTGGTCCGGATGCAATGGGCATGGGGAGTTAGGCACATGCGAAACTGTGGGTAGAGTTGCGTAATGCGCTTGATATAACTCTGGAGGTTCGAGATTTCCCCCGGGACTGACTGATAGTTCATTATAGTACACTTCGCTATCTAAGGATGGCGGTTCCGGTGTTCGGAACATTTGGTACGAGGGGACTTCAGACTGCAAAGGTGAACGGGAAGGAATTTGAGAATGTAATGAAAAACTGTGAGGACCTTCAGATTGTAAGGTGAAACGTTTCGGGTCTTGTAAGACAAAACCAGGCGGAATATCTACGGGATGAGACATTGAAGGATACGCTCCGTAATTGACAGGTGGTGGAACCTCAGTTTCAGGGGAAGTGGTCGTTGTAGACGACTGCATGGATGTTTCAGCCTCATCGAGGGACGGTAACACAATACGCTGAGGGAACACAATAATGGGAGGCAAACTCGACTCTTTCTCTTCTTCGGTATCAGTCGTACTGTCACTTACGTTCGTATCGAACAGGGGCGGAGGAGGGATGATGACGTCATCGGGGACTAGCGGAGCCGGCCTGAGCACAGGTCTCGACACCTCCAGAACTGTTTTCGGTTTGTCTATTAGTAATGATCTACCGATTCCCGCGCATGCAGCGTTAGTGTTCGCAGCCCGTTCGGGTAGAGTATCATGCATCTCATGCGGGAGGGATCGATGTGTCGTTCTCGTGTCGTACGTCGCTAATGGTTCATCGTGCGGGTTTTCAGTGAAACTAACTCGCTTTATTTGCGGTTTTCGGGGAACCGGTGGTTTCGGTTTGGGGGGAGGCGGCGGCGGTTGCTGCGGGCGCTGCGGCGGCGGCGGGGTGGGGGTTGACGGCGAATCGACGGGCGTGCCCTCGCTGGCAGGCGTGGCGGGGGTGGCGGGCGTCGGCGGGGGGGTCGGGGTGGCGCGGGGCGGGGGCGACCGCACCCTCTGGTGCGTGAACGTCGTCAGCGGCGAGGGGGGCGCCGCGTGCGAGCTAGACGACTAACCAAACCAACTCTATGTACTTTACCGCTCTACGTATTTACTAGCTAAATAGCTAAATTTTCAACTAATGTGTGCAGAATTTAGCCCTAGTTAGGTAAGAACTAAAAAAAATATACAACTTAAAAAATATAAGGTCCATCTCTTTTTGTTAGCTCCTTTGTTTATATTGAATGCACATCGTTTGTGACGGGTTCACCTGTAATATTATCTGAATTCTTCGTGGTAAATCTACGTATCATTCATTACAAAATGTAGGTGGCCCTTATAGTAGCATATTTTTTTTATCTACTTAGATCTTTTTTCTGTACATGTTAAGCTATGCTACCTTGCAAGAAAAGATAGCCCATAACTGAGATATACCTACTCGGTCGTTTTTATAAAATGCAGGAACACAATCTTCCAAAATAAATGTCGTATAAACTTAAATAATAAAAGAAAAACACATTTTTTTAAACATGATGTATTTGAATGCAACACTAAAATATAACGTCATTTAATAATTGTTTATACAATAAATATAATGAGGCAGCACAACTCATAAATATAAAAATGTAAATGAATAGCAATTTTTATCTATCGGAAAAAACACGTGACTGAACGTTTCTTATTTTCATATTATTTGGCAACATATTTTAGAAGCTTGCAGACTCTTCTGGTTATGGTCCTAATCATCGCGCGAACCATCCTAAATCTATGGTCCAAGTATTCATTTTAATAAATCGCATTCAATTTAAATAATATTGTGTAATTACAGTAACCAACGACGAAATAGCTTCACGATAATATTGCTTTGAATTTTAAATATGTGTATATTATATTTCCTTTTTAAATAAATGCTTCTAATGAAATCTATTTTGATATGTAATTTTGATCGATTCACCTATTCGAGATTTAGATTTTCTATGACAAAGCAAATGGCGAATAAAACTAATTATTTTAAATGAAACATAGCTGACCTATCTTAAACTGTTTGTTCCAAAAATTGGTCTTTGTAAAGATGATATAAAAGGACTATATGATATGAGTATAAAAGGTATTCAAAAAAGATTATGATCGAGATGGATTTATACATGAAATGATTCTCACTTTCACAAAACTTACAAGAACAATCTGGTAACATTTTTAATTTGACCAACAACAGCGTAACTTGCACTACTATTACCAGATTTTCGCAAGCTCGTTTTATGTTTCTTGTAGCTTCGTAAAATGAGTTCAAAAATGTCTACACAAATTGGTCATTTCCGTTATCAATCAGTTACATATATTTATGCAGAGGTAGGTTATATGGGGTCCGGTATATTACTTTAAATGTAAACATTTACAGCGTACAATAAACCGAATAGTTCCAGTTTATATAATTTGTAACAGCACAAATATATAATATAACATTTACCATTCATTGATTACGATACTATTACTGAAGTGATCAATCTATAAGGTAGTGAACACCAGTTAAATAAGACTGTTCTAATAGAATTTTCACAATATGAAGACAAATCTCACAAACTCATAGATCGATCACAATGATTATTATCATCGTATAACCTATAATATAACCTAAAATAAGATATATTCAACATACACGCCGCTCACTCTCCTATGAATAAATTAATAACATTGTTATATTATTTACATTACATACGATTTCATTTCACGAAACATACTATGTCTATCCTAGCGGGAAGTTGATACATACAGGATTCTGTATCCGAACGATTTATAACGATCAACCATAGTGATTGGCACCATAAACAAGATTGATTTATGTAGCATGAAGCTATAATCATTATGGTAGCTAAAGAAATGTTCTCTCGTTGTCATAATTTTTAGAAATTTGAAGTGGACTAGGAGCCCTTACTATGATATCTTTTTGTATGATTGCTTTAATTAAACTCTCTAATTTTGTAAATAAAAAATTGTCATAACGCAAACTGAATTAACTAAGAACCTATTATTGGCCACCTCCAATTACTAGCCATGGCCAGGATTAGGGCAGTTTATCCAATGTGGTATCTCTCACAATTTAATTTTTCATCTACTATATTAATGAGAGACACATGACGGCTACATAAGATAAGATATTAATGAGGTATCGATCGATCTTTATGTACCAAATGAACCTGTTTTGGGTCTAAGTTATTTAAAATGTAACATTTTAGAGTAATTTGCTTTCAAAATGTTTTCGAGTAGAATTTGTCCTGTAGTTACTCATGGTATAGCTTCATGCTAGCTTTTAATTTCACTACATACTTACCAATTTATTACACAACATCCATACCACAAACAATATTTATAAGTGTACCTACTTATTTACAATTATTTTTTCCGATAATTACTGTATTTTTTATGATACTAAGTGTTTCCATCCGTTTCCTCTTGGTTAGCATTCTGCAATGGAGGACATCGCCTTGTCAGTATTATTTCTGTATCATCAATAAATATAGTCTACCTACTCGACGTCTATTGAAACATCTAACACATGACGACATTTACTAAGCTACTGAACGACAGTTTTGTGTATTCAATACCTACCATCTTATTTTGCATTTATTTTCATGCAATTCGTTTATTTATCAGTGTCCATACGACATTTAGGTACGATATTAAAACCTAGAACACGAAGAACGAGGGGATTTTAAGGGATTTAGTTTCCAGTAGCATCATCATCATCAATCACCCATCAAATTATTTCAACTTACTACACAATAAAAGGCCATACGTAAATATACTAAACAACATTTATTTTGGAAGATAAAGTGTTAAGATATGTATGCTATATTTAAATTACTTAATACACATAATATAAATTAAGATATATTTTCATGCAAGCTAGAAGATAAAACTACAAACTATACAAAGTGCATGCTATCAAATAAGTCAAATATTCCTATTTACTTAATCATAAGTTAAGTAAAACTTTAAAATACAAAGCCAAATATAATTTCCATGCAGACATTCAGCCTGACTATAAAATAACAAAATATAAGGCATTTAAAAATTTAAAATTGAATGCTCACATAATTGTTAGGACAGTATAAAAATTACATGCACATATTAAACGTTTATAGTAAGTCTATTTGTGACCACATTTATGGCTGAGAAAAGTTCAACTATTTAGTACAGAGTGTTGAGAATTATTTATTTTGAGCTAATTACTTCTTAGCATTTGAGTTTACATTTAATAAGATTCTTAGCAAGTGCACAATACAATTAGCTTCTAGAATTTCCCTGTTGATCTTCCTTTTAACTTACATTACTGCGCTTTTAAAATATTTAACTTCTGTCAACATTTTTCACCAAAATAGTCCGAGAGGAAGATTGACAGTAAAATCCCAAAACTACACTAAAGTAGGTACGTTACAAAGGCAAGTAACAAAATATTTTACGTAATATGAAGTTGGCTCTGCAATTTAAATAAGTTATATCCCAGCAAACACGTTAACAGCACATCGCATTCGCATCATTCGATACGCCTTTTTTTAGGAAATATCTTTTTGCTTTAAAACGATTACGATTTAACACAAATTAAATAGAACAACTTTATCCGAGTAACAATTTCCTTCTAGAAATTTAGTTTCGTCAGTAGAACCATCCCACTCCCAGCTTTAAGACAAATCATATGATATTTGTCCGTGTACTATTGTTACTTGCAATCGGAACGTACCACACACATTACGGACGTCTAGACAAAGGTGGCGTGCGGACTGACCTGAGGCTGTCTTGTGTGCTTGGACATGACGACGGTGGTGGTCTTGTGCTGCGGCTCGGGCGACGTCGGCGCCGACTCCAGCGCCATGTGAGACACCGCGTGCACTATGTCTAGTACCTGCGGGGGTAAGGAAACGGGTAGTCCTATTAATGACCACCTCCAGTAACTGGTAACCAGTGTTGGGCAAGAAGTAATCCAAACGCTTATTGATTACATTTTGTTTTTGCATTACAGTACATATTTAATTACCTATTACTCTAATGAGAAAAAGTAATGATTACTAAAGTACGAATTACAGTAATCGTTAATCAAATCAGTAATCGGATTACTATTTGCCCAACACTGGTCGTTACTATTTTCTTCAATTGTTACTCGAAGTGGCTAGTAATTAGATATGCCAACTAAGGGATATATTTGGGGAAAGGGGCAGCAGCGTTCCATGCGAGTATAATAAAATAAGAATAATTGCCCGCGAGGTATTTGCCAATTAGGGTCAGTATTAGACATAGAAATGCCTTTTCATCCCATCTATTCGAAAACGACGACTTTAATCGCATATAAGTGCGCCTAAAGTTGATGCTTCTAAGCGACATAGGTACTATTACTCTACTCTTTGCTAAAGACTGTCCCAGCCGGGTAAAAATGAGATTTTAATCCTCTTTATGAAAATAAGTGCGATTAAAAGAACTTTTAATCGCACTTTTTGAATTTGGAACCTCTTTTTCTTTTTTCTTGATTTGGCATGACTGTCGCGGAACGAAAACAAATTAGTTAGAAGTCGAATTCAAATAATGGTACACTGGCTGGTTAGACTGCGCGTCGGCTGATTAAAAAAAAAACATATTGAAAATGCACGAACTACGGCACGAGTGGGCAGCAGGCTTTTATAGGGAGCCCGTGTTTTCGATTCTTTTTACGAATTATTAAATATTCAAAATGAAGTCTTCTAGCAGTGAAAGTACCTATAACATTCTTATTCTATAATATTTAAATTTACAAGTGTTAGTTAGGCGCCTTTTTTTCTCATAGATGGGGATGAAAAGTAGAGTGTATCACTCGGGAGCAAAAATATTTTTGACTCGGGCGACGTACTTTGAATCCCTCGCTACGTTCAGGATTCTACTTTAGAATCCCTCGCTACGCTCGGGATTCTACTCTAGAATCCCTCACTTCGCTCTGGATTCAAAAAAGCGCCCTCGCCTTAAAAATATTATTTTACTCCCACGTAATAAAATCTACTATTCTCCAACAGTGAACTGTTGCGGCCAGTTGCGGTTGAGTTGACCCAAACTTTTAGAATTCTTCTATTGTTACTTACGCTTCAGTATATTGGAAACATATTGTACAGATGGAATGTATGTTGACAAAAACACGTGTAAACATACCTTCTCTGGCGTAGATTTCCCTCTGAGTTCTGCGACTTGTTTCTCATGTTCAAACTCAACTAGATCCTGCTGATACTGTTGCTCCTATAAAATAATTAGATTGTTGTTTAAAGTTTGGTTAATGCTTAATAAAAGTTAACTAAAATAAAATGTGATAAAAAAGCTCATTCAAATTTGCGGTCCAACAATAATTACTTTGTAAGAACATTTGATTTGCTTCTATCTAGGTGAACAAAGCATAGACAAAGATAAGTTCGGATTTGCGTGTCTCATTCTTACACTCTAGTTAATTGAGAAGCATATACGTATATCGGAATATTTCGGTTCTTTTTAAAATCACCGAAGCTTATTATACTGACCGGTAGATGTTGGGGCAACGGCTCATCAATGAGGCTCGACGTTGAGTGCGACAGAGAGCCGCCCGTGTCCGCCGTCCCGCTCTCGCTGCCCGTCTACACGGACAAACAAACACATGCTAACCAAAGCGTAATATAGCATGGGTGATGCGTGTTCATTAACAAATTAAATAAAGGCTAAAAATAAAGGAGAATCCAAAGCGGTCTATTTTGAAAAAAAAAAAAAAAAAAAAAAATGGAAACGTGTTATTCTGTAGATTAATTTGTGCACTATTGACTATTGTGCAGTTTCATAATGTGAGAAATTAAAACAGCAAACGTCATGACAGCTAGAAGAGCTCATCCAGCTCAATTAAGAGACCAGGAGATCCATCGTATAGCATCGTATAAAATTTAGGGTAAATTCTTCATTTGCTTCATCTAAAGTAGTATATTAGTTCGTTACCCACGTTGAAAGGAGATTCCTGCTTATTTTTCGAAATACTATATTTCTTTGGAAAATTAATATAGTTTGGTTCTAATTAGAATAGATCTAGAAATACAGTGAAGTACTTTAAAAATTTATAAACTCACAGTATACTTCTCTGGTCGTGTATATCCGTAGCACACGACGAGATGCAGCGGCGCGTTGGTGGCGGAGCGTAGCGCGTTCACGGCTTCGTTGTGCGTCGCGCCCAGAAGGGAAATGCCGTTCACTTCTAGCAGACGCATTCCCACCTGGTACGGGAAAGAGTGAAATGATTGACGTTAAAAAAAAACATCAGAATTAACATGAGGACAAGATGTACATTTCTCATCTTTTCAACTGACAAGTTAACAGAGATTGTTCATATTTTTTCTGATCAGGAGAAAAAAAAAACACCTGCAGTAGATCACATCTGGAATACATTAACACGATATTTACAGTTCTTTTTTCACAAGTTAACAGAGATTTTTGATATTATTATTAAAATCAGGTAGTGTAGGGGAAAGAATGGGTTGTAAAAAAGATCGAAAAAGTGCCAAGTAACCTGTAGTATACCTAAAGAAATGGGGCATTTAAGACAGGATAAAGTATTGCTCTAGCGATTGATAGATTCCTCCAGTACAGCAGAAGAAGTACATTATGAAATATCATCATCAAAATCTAAAAAACGCTTACCTTGAGTCTTCCATCTCTCTTGGCAGCTCCTCCGCTGTTGATCTTTGAGATGAAGACTCCTTCATCATTGGGATCGTTGGGATTCCCTCGCTGGCCGTTCAACCCGCCCTTTATATGCATGCCCAGTTTCTCTCCTTCTTGCTTTATGATGGTCAAGTCCTGTCGAACAACGCGTTTTTTCTTAGAAGACATTACATAAAATTTTCGAGGCGAAATGGCGTAGTGACTGCAGTTTGAGCAAGTTGGATAGAAGATAAGACTACCACATTATGACACATCCATTCTTTTATTCAATAAGTGTTTCACTAAATCCTGCACTATTATTTTCTGTTATCAAGGTCCTTTCTGTAGGGTCTAACTAAAGTCTAATAAAAGGACATCACTTCCAAGTTAACACAGAATATGGATTTTTAAGGGCATACGATCAAATTCTATTTTTGAACATAAGACACATAATTGGAATAACAAACATCACATGCAAAGCCAAACTTCCATGCATTCAACAAAATTCTGAACACATTACTCACAATTTCAAACAATTCCTAGCACAAGACAATGTCATCAGAAGTGATATAAAGCTGTAATAAATAAATAAATAGCAAACGCTAAGAATAAAGGAAATCATTTCAGAATCTTTCTACGGAATATAAAAGCATTGTTGTTAAGAGACTATCTACGATTTGGAAATCATCATATAGCTTAATTATAAGGATAACTGTTATTAAAATTATTTCCAAATTTAGTAAAATATCTCTTAAATAACGTAATAGGTCTTACGCAGAACAAGCAAAGCGTAGCGGAGAGTATTTTTCATTTGCATTTGCATTGTTGAATCGACCATCATAACAATAAACATAACATAAAGTTGGAATTCAGGCAGGATTGCTGATTGATTCCAGGATTGCAAGACCTTGTCAGTATCACCGAGGTCAGGATTGACAAACTTGCTCAGCTCAATGTTGTCCACCCATTGGTCCGACCGTTTCGACAAGGGAACAGAACAGACACACCCACAGCGGGCAAGTCGAAACAAACTCAAAATGATTCTAATATTCAAAGTCGACAATCATTTGCCAATGTAGAGAGATAACCCTTCGCTTCGCTTGGCTAACCGCGCTGGGCCTTTAGATACGACGATAGCGGATCACACGACTGGCTGGATGGGGGGTGGAACTGGCATATATTTGGTAAAGAACACACAGAGGTCGAAGACAGCCGGCGTTCACTTACGGTTGCGTCTACGACCTCGACTTGAATGCGACCCTGATCGATCACGCCGAGCCCCGTTCAACGCGCGTGTGGAACAAACAATGGTTTATTTTCTAAATCTTTACTTACAATGACAAACTTGTGGCCACTAGGTAGTATAAAATACATACAATACAGCATATTATTTTAGAAGATGTAGTTCTTATCTGCGATATTAAATGTTAGAACTAAGATGTTTCAACGCTCCCCTGATAGTTTTCTTTTTACTATTAATTTTAACATAGTTTCAATCCTTCTGTATGGTTACTGTAGCGTTGAATCATCACGTTTATCAAATATATCGAGAAGATCAGTCGTACGATCGGAGAGCTATGTAGAACATCGCTAAAAGTGACGTTCAAAGAAAGCTGCGTGTTATATTAAATCGCTTGAGAGTAAGTACATACTGTAGTAAGCGACAGAATTCGCAGCACAGATGTTCTAGTCGTTGTCGATAGATATGTGTATAGTATATAAATAAGCATTACGAGTTTGATATTCAGTTTATTTCGCCAAACACTACTTTAAAGCGACAATATTTCAGTTCTACGTCACATTACTGTTTGTTTTGTCAGTATACATAACCCGACAATATGCACACATGCATAACAATGACGCTGCGTATGTTTAAATATATAAGTTATAGTTCAACTCAGCACATGACAAGATATAATGTTGCTTCTCGAATGCAAGTATCAAACTGTTGGACCACATTACAATCACTTTGCCAAACAGGTACAAAACTTACTGCGTAGTCAGGAACGCCAAACCAAACAAATAATTTCAACCAATTAAATTTAAGACTATTAATACTAGTAATTATTATATTCTAAACTCTTATTGGAGAGAGTTGAGCTACAAGAATAACTCTTTTTTGATACCAGAATTGACAGTTGATGCAATTAAGAGGCACCCTAATCATTATTCTTTGAGCCAGGTGTTTAGAGCCCTTTAAAGAAGTATAATTCAAAAGACTGTGTAGGCAAGCATTCGATATATCTATTCATTGCACCAGCAAATCTAGCATCCACGCCACGATATAAAATTTGCGTGCTCTTCTTTTGTATGCTGAGCAGCTTCGACACAGTTTTGTTACGTCGCAGTGAACAAGTTAGCCGCGCAGGTGTAGGATTACCACAGCATCCTTAGTCTATATAATTTCTCGTGTCTCAACTCCCTCCCAAACCACCACCAATCTGCACCACAACCGCACACTAACTGACCTGGAATCCTGGCGGCAGCGGGTCGTGTCGCACGGACAACGTGAGCGTGGGCCCGGGCTGCAGCAACAGTTGCACCGCATCCCTGTGTGTGGCGCCCGTTAGCTCGTGCCCGTTGACACGCACTAGGCGGTCGCCCATGCGCAGCTTGCCGGAGCGTGCTGCTACGCCGCCGGGAACGACCTATTGGAAGTGGTTTTGTAGAAAACTAGCATGTTCTATGCGGGTTTTTATCTCTATTTGTAATTAAAAGGAGCTTAAACGCTAGATGACACTGTCTTCCATGTCAGAGGCTCATTAGCTGTACTATTAAGCGGTTTAAAAACTCTCAAGACACCAGGGATCATCGGGTCGATCGACTCAAAACCCACACGACAAGAAGAAGAGTAATAAAACTGGGACAGTTAATGTAATAACATAAGACCTTGAAGGTGCCGGCATACTGTGCCGCGAGCAGGCAGTTTTATTTTGCATATTTTATTTCGTTACTCTTTATGTTACGCCTCACTCCAGACGCAGTGTGTTGGCACCATGGCTGGCACCTTTTATTCTATAGCTTAGAAATGAATACTTACATGTGATATGAAAATGCCAGGCTCTTTCCCACCGAATGGAACACACGAGTGGTCAGTTCCACCGATGATGCTGAAGCCGAGAGAGCCTCCTTCTTTCAGCAACACTACATCCTGCAACAATGGAAAACTGACGATGCATTTCCGTCTTGCTATGAACTAACTCTTTTAGCAATAAGCGCGGAAGCTATGTTACTAAACTATAAAATGTGTTGTCAACCAGGATTTATTAAACATTAGCCCTTTATTGATAAAACTATTTTTTTTCTTTTTACGAATTTAAGTTGATTTTTATTTGATAACCGAAGTTTCAAATACAGGTTCCACGTTTCCTGGTTGAAACAGTTATTATAATTCGTCGATTGGAAAGTATTTACATGATTTTTCACTTCTTCGGAATGAGCTCATTATCCGTGAAGTAACAATGCTAGTCCAAGTATTATCTTTTCATGCAGATTAGGGATGGTGGAATGTCGATTCAAAAATAATCTGATTACAATTGTCTTACGTCTTACAACATAAACTTTTAGCTGTTACTTTCGTTTGAAAATGAATTTAAATTCAATACCACGACATCAGGATCAGGATTAAATATTTTTGACTATCAACTTCCTTTTTAAACAGTACCTATCATATCAAAAGTTGTGATCAGTGGTCAAACAGGGTAAAAGTAAAGGGTGTCAACTTTTATAATAATACTAGCTTTCCGCCCCGCGGTTTCACCCGCAGCTAAGAGTTTTCCCGTGGGATTGAGTTCCCGCGCTGTTCCTACCTTTAAAATTGACGGAATTTCAATACAAACTTCCATCCCCTATTTAACCCCCTTAGGGGTGGAAAATACAAAAACGCTGAAACACGTGTTCATTATTTTTAAATCTTTAGCCCAAAAACAAAATTGGAAGATCCTGCCATCAAAATTGACGGAATTTCCATACAAACTTCCATCCCCTATTTAACCCTCTTAGGGGTAAAAAAAGCAAAAATGCTGAAATACGTATAAATTATTTTTTAATCATTAGCCTAAATATACGCATTTTTCCTACAATAAAAATGTCTTATTATGTGTCTATTCCGTCCGGAGCCCAGGAAAACATACGGTGAGATAGGCAGTTGACATTTTCGTGGCAAACGCGGGTAGAACGATCACAATTGGCCGATATTTTTCCCGATACTGCGCAGTTATTGAGGGTAGGCGCGCGTTTATATTTAAAGAGTGCGCTGACCGAGTTTCGTTCAGTTGCGTTATCACCATGCAGAAATGATTTCCTGGGCTCCGGACGGAATAGACACATAATAAGACATTTTTATTGTAGGAAAAATGCGTATATTATGTGGTCTGTGATTCCGTCCGGAGCCCAGGAAAACATACGGTGAGACGTGTTTATTATCGCATGGTGAGGGAAAAATATGCCAAAAAGCCAATTGTGAAAAACGAGCGGCTGTGTATAAGATACTACAGCGTGCTCGCTAAAACAGTAGTGTAAACAACAAGCGTATGTCTATTAACGATGCAACTATTTCGTAAGTACTTTCATAAAGGATCAATCTGCGAGTATATTGTGTAAATGAATGTAGCAAGCTAACCAATGTAGTGAATTAGGTGATGATTATTATTATTAGTCATAAAAATGATAAATAAAACTTTACATGAAAACATGGTTTATTTTCATCCTTAATCCCAAAACCAAGGAAAGACTATCCGTATGATGGAGAACAAAACAAATCATATCAAAAATAAGCAACGACAATCTGATTGCAATTATTATATGTAGTAAGTACATTAAACAAAACTAAGTATATCTAGTTTTATAACTGTGAATCATTCAAATATATGATTATGCGAAAATAGCCAAGGGCTATGATAATAACAAAATACCTTAATTAAGACTAGGCTAGAGGTAATTGAATGAAGATAATCACAAAATGCTACAGCAAGCAAAATACACTTGCTAGACGGGCTTGAAAGAGGCAGCAACGGAAGGCACGTTCGACAGCGGTTGTGCTAGCGATCTTCTATAAAATTTGGACAGCGTGTTCTCCGAGGCCCAATTACCTCTGGCGAGTATCTCATCCACCGGCACATTCTGGACCCAGTTGAGGGACGCGACCGCAGAGCGCACCGAGCCGGGCGAGTCGCGGATGCCGGCGGCCTCCAGCACGGAGCGCACCCAGCCCGCCAACACGGTACGGGAGGCGGCACGCGCCGGCCCCGTGCACGTTACGAACAGCGCGTCGGTGCCACCCTGAGCGCGCCGTGCTCGTCCCGCCGCCACCAGCCGCCGCAGCCAGTGCACGGGGTCGACGCCGGTCTCGGCGCCGGCCGTCAGCTGCCAGCCGGACTGGCGGTGCCTCAGCGAGTCCGTTTTGGATCCATACAGGGGCCACAGCGTGACGCGGTCGGCCACGTCCTCCAGCCGGCCCGGCGCAACCGACAACAGCGTGAGATCGTGGACGCGTCTGCCCGACGCCAGCAGCAGGAGGGTGGCGCACCGTCTCGATATCTCGTACAGGCTCTCCGTTCGTGGGCCGTTTTTCATTAGCCAGTCCACTAATACTTGCGGGTTCCAGATTGGAGGTTTGACCACTCGATTCGCGCTCTGAGCGTTAGCGATGCCTTTCAATGTGTGCTGTATCAAAACGTGCGAGCTCAGCACCGACGCCTGAAGAGGCTTACAAAAATTTGTTACTACCGTTTTATGCACCAAAATGGTCTTGTAGTGCAGGCCGAGATCATTGTGCAGGTGTGTCAAGTACGTCGCTATAACGCCCGCGCCCGGGTCCTTGGAATCGGCTCCCCTGTCTCGACACCAGGCGATCCACTTCGACCAGGCCGCTTGGTATGTTTTCAAGGTGGAAGGACGCCAGCTCGACTCTATCACTGCCCGTTGAGCGGATGACCAGTTTTTTAGTAAATCCTCCCACCCCGTACCAGCCATGCCTCCAATATTAATTTGCTCACTTGTTGAGGTGGTCGGCCGGTTCTCGTGTCTACTAGGCACCGATACAAGCGACGAATGGTGAAAGGTGGGCTCAGCGCCCTCGGTTTTAGATCTGCTCTCCAAGCTACATTCTGCCACCGTGGACAAATCACTATGTACCTGCCACGAGATTGATTGAGGGCAATCAGGACTTGCTGCATCAGGCAAGGCGGGGGGAAGATCCATCCCAGGCGATAATTCCAGCTCCTGCTGAAAGCGTCGTGATACTCGGCATCTGGATCGCGTAGGTCCCGCGTCACATACCGGCGAACAACGTGCGCGCTTCGAGACGCGAACAGGTCGATGCACGGGGTGCCCCACTTCCTGAATATCTGCACCCGGGCTTCTGGCAGAAGATGCCACTCTGGTAGGCCCGCTAGTCTTGACAGGCTGTCCGCCACCGTGTTCAGTGGACCTGGAATGTAGCTTAGCATTAGATGAATGCGAAAACGGACTAAATATTCGTAAATCATTTTAGTAAGATTCATGAGGTTGACAGAGCGCGTTCCGCCCTGATTTCTTAGGTAGGCTAGTGCCGTACGATTATCACTTTGAACTAATAATGTCTCTCCGACAGAATGAGGCGTTAGGTCTCTAAGCACGAAATGAATAGCGAGCAATTCCTTCATATTAGCTGGTAAACATTTTTCGCTATCAGACCACGTGCCATACACGTGCACTCCATCTACGTAAGCACCCCAGGCTGAATCAGACGCGTCCGTTACGATGAAGTGTGTGGCTGGAGGTGGCCAGATATCGCCTACATCTCTGTAATGCTCGTTCCACCACATTAGATCGGCCTGAGCCGAATGAGTGGCAGCCATTGCCGTTTCTTCACGAACGGACTGTCTCATCAGTGATAGCACGTTACGAAAATGTAGTCTGCCGTAAGGCACAATGAAACTAGCAAAGTTAAGCCATCCTACTATTGACTGGAGTTGAATAGTAGACCAAATATTAGCAACAATCATTTCGTTAATTGATTTTTTCAGTCGATCAAGTTTTTTAGTGGGGAGTGATTTTACATTTGCTACAGTGTCCCACTGGATACCCAAGAAATCGAGTACTTGCGAGGGTACGACTGAGGACTTTTCAGTGTTTATTATCCAACCAAGTTCTCGAAGGAGGGCCTTGGTCTGGTGAGCGTGTGCCCGAAGGAGATGCGGGCATTGGTTTACCAAGAGAAAATCGTCGAGGTACACGAGCAATCTCACGCCTTCTTCTCGAAGTTTTTGCGCTACCCAGTTGGATAATGTAGCAAATGTTTTTGGCGCTGTGGCCAATCCAAATGGTAAACAAGCCATTTGCCAGATGACAGTATCGTTTACGTTTGAGGTAGATACCGACATAAATCTTAAGAAACGGCGGTGAGACTTCGCAGCCGGTACGTGAAAATATGCTTGACTCAAATCGATTTTCATTAACCAATCGTCAGGTTGTAGAAATTTTGGTACTTTGTGCATATTCACGAGGCGAAACTTGCCAGGCTTCAGGTACCGGTTGAGAGCCTTCAAATTCAGTACAGGGCGGTTCGAGCCGTCTGATTTCTTGACCAGAAATAAATGAGATTCGAAACCACTATCATCGGCGGCGGGCTCAATAATTCCCTGCGCCGCCATGCGCTGAATTTCCCGCAACATTTCTTCGGATCGATCGATATTAGCATGCGATCTTAGCTTAATCCTCCGCAGAGGAGGTTTTTTAACAAATGGAATGCGGTACCCGTCAATGATGTCAAGGATGTGCTTCGGGGCGTCCCTCGTCGACCACGCCTCACGGAACTCCCGGAGGCGGCCGCCACGAAAGTTAGCGTCGGGTGCGGTCGTCGCGGCGCCGCTGCGGGCGCGAGCGGGCGGCGTCGGCGCGCCGGGCGCTGGCGGCGGGCTTGGTGCGCGGCGCGCCGGCCGCAGCGCGGGGGCGCGCAGGGTGGGCGGTGCCAGCACCGCCGGCGGGGGCGCGAAATGTCCGCGTTGGCGAGGGGGCGGCGGCCCGCCTCGACGTTCCAAAGTGACGACCCTCAGCGGGTTCGTAGGGGCGACGAAAAACCTTTGCGGCTCCACCCATTTTCGTGACGGCGTCAGCGAATTGTTCTTTGTGGAACAAGTGGTCGCAGCTCGGCGGAATGCGTCGAAGTGCCGATTTGTGGAACCTGTCTCGAACCCCGGCGAGCGCTAGATCACGTCGCTGCTCGATGATAGCGGCCCTTCTGCCGCAAACCACCTGTAGCAGGTCTTTGGAAATTTCTCCGTATGAACTGGTCCCTGCGAATGATGCTATTAGTTTCGAGTGCAGCTCTGCCGGAACACCCGGCATGGCCAAAATTTCTTTAACGGCCGTTCGCAGCGCTTCACGTTGCGCTAAAAGCATATTAGCTAAGATACCAAACGTTTGGTCGAGCGACCTATGAAAGTACGGTTTCGTTTCAAAAGGTGCTAATTCATCATTCAGTTCCAAGTATGTAAAAGCTGGAGTTGCTAAATACTTTTTCTGCGTTTCAGCGTAACGTATATTTGCCCATTCAGGGTGATCAAAATTTTGCAAAGCCGTGATCGTCGCGAGTCGTGATGGATCAGCCCGTTTAGTAGCTTCGGCGGTCAAAATTATTGGGGTGTCAAGCTCCGACGGTAGTTGTGGCGGGAGCGGCGGCACGAGGTCTTCCAGCGCCTCGGCCGCGGCTGCCCGCTCCGTGGGCCCCGGCCCAGACGTCGGAACTTGTTGCGCCAACATACCTTTAATATTATCCAGCTCACGTGCGAGAAGCTCGAACCTGCTCTCCATCTGTTGCGCCGTCGGACCTGGCGCCGGGTTGTCTGCGCGCGGCGGCGCCCAGCTCGACACACGTGGCGGAGTGGTCGCGGCACGTGGCGGCGTGGTCGAAGCACGTGGCGGCGTAGGGTTCACTTTCTGCACGACGGATCGTACGACAACATTCGCTTCCACCGGCGGCGCACGTGGTGATTTTTCCAGCCGTGGATTTTTTCGGGGAGGAACATATTCCTCAATCCCGTCACTCGAATTCGACGAAAGTCTTCTTGAAAGGTGGCTACGAGAAGCCATTTTCCGCGTTTACACGATGAAGTCAACACGCCAACTGAACGAAACTCGGTCAGCGCACTCTTTAAATATAAACGCGCGCCTACCCTCAATAACTGCGCAGTATCGGGAAAAATATCGGCCAATTGTGATCGTTCTACCCGCGTTTGCCACGAAAATGTCAACTGCCTATCTCACCGTATGTTTTCCTGGGCTCCGGACGGAATCACAGACCACATAATACAAAATTTGAATATCCTACCTTCAAAATTGACGGACTTTCATACAAACTTCAACCCCCCTTTTTACCCGTTTAGGGAGGGAAAATCCGGAAATCCTTTCTTAGTGGGAGGTTACGTTATAAGAGGAAGTTTAATGATTCTAGCTTTAGTAGTTTAGGCTCTGCGTTGATGAATCAGTCAGTCAGTCAGTAAGGACAAACGATTTTATAAGTATAGATATTTGAATACCGCATTAAAATAGACTAATTTTATTACTTATCAAGCTTTGGCATAAAGAAGAAATAAATTAATTAGGAAATCTACTTCTACACCATTTACATTTACCCCATTCGACCCAGCTTCCTTTACATTACAATGGTGCAGCTCGGCGCTCGGTGGTGTCTGAAGCCTTATATACAGGCGGTGGGTCTTACTTCTATGATGAGCGGCGCGACGAGATGGTTATCCGTGACGCGCGTGACCGTCGTCTCGGTGAAGGTGGACTTTGTGATGGTTTCCGTCACACGGCCAAGAGTGGCAGGCGGTGGTGGTAGCACGACGCCGGTGGACGGTCGTTCGACGGTGACTCTGACGCCGTTTGTCGGTGGTTCTGGTGCAGGCCGCGGCCCCCCGAGGAAGTGAGCCGGGATCATCGCTTGGAACTCCTCGTTCGTGATCGGCCGTGGCTGCGCGGTCAACACGTTCACATCGCATCAGTGGCACAAAGACTAAGGTACTACGTGGAGGGTATGGTTGGGTAGATGTATCGTTTTGATTTGTAAGGTACTTGATTCGATAAGATCTCGTTTTAAACAATAAATAATTATCATAACTCAGTAATACTTTCTCTAAAACTAAAAACAGAAAGCAAAATTGCTAAATTGCTTTTATTACTGATTAAAAAAAACTTAAATTAATCTAAATTGGACTATAATATGTTATTCAAAATAAGGTAATGGCATTCTAAGATATTCGTTTTCAAGTAGGGACCAAATATTAACGACTATCTACAGTTTAATCAGATGTTTGTAAAGGATGACTTAAAAAAATACATTAACGGTGATAAACACTGAGATTCGAAAAGTGAACTAACATCAAATGATGAAACCCACACAAAAAATTACAAATAAAAGCATATTTATTTTCTAACATAAGTAAAACGTAATAAATTCTACGAGTAAAAAAAAATGCTGACCAATTTTCAAGCCTACCCAAGAATCGCATGAAACTGAACAACTTTCCCACAAAAACTTGGGGAGACGCGCGTGTTAATATTGAATAAGAATAGATTAAGCTAGAGGCGAAAGCTTAAATTGTAATAAAGCATATTCAAATATTTGGTTGTCTTATTTAAGCCAAATGAGTTATAATTAATTATAAAGCAAGGCTTTACTATTATTAGAATAATCCAAATTATTTAATTGGGAAGGATAGTTTAGACAAATGAAAGTGATAAATTAAATTAATAAATATATTGATTTATTTAAACAAGTATGAAATATAAATTATAAACCAAAACCATTATGATTCAACCAATATATCTGCCAAGTTCAACTATATGCTTCGGAGGAGAAGAACCTGGCCAAGAAACTCCTCCGGCATCACATCTTTTCAAATAGTTGACAACATAATCCATTAAGTGAATAAGTACATACAGACGAACATAAGCAAGTCAATTAATACATAGTGATTATTAGAAGCAAAGCATATAGGTTGTACATAGAAAAGTACATGGAATGTACATTAGCAAGTAAATAGACAAACATTATAAGACAAATATGTAAAACAATATAAAATACAAAAATACTTAACTTACGTGTTACCGTCTCCGCAAACAACTCAAAAGTGATCCGGAATGACGTTACACTGGTTTAAATACCCTAGTCAGCTTCTGTGATTGGTTGTGACTTTGACTATCGGTCCGCATTTCTTATTGGACAACAATGACCGTGATAATCATTTCCTGTTTTACAATTTAATACACAGATCACTATAAATGTATTTGACACAACCAAGTCACTATATGAAATGCCAATAGAATTATTTAAACTAGAACACTTAAGTTCTAATCTTAAATCAAAAGATATATTAAAAGGAAATCCATATGATCAACTGTCAGAAATAACGAACTTACAATATTTTTAAATCCAATCGGCAAGACAAATATTCAAAGGCCAAACAGCCTAGTCTTAAAATACTAGTTTGACATTCAAATAACAGTTCCGAAACCATAAACGTCCTGGTCACCTGTCACACTGCTCCGCGACCCGACTTAACGGACAGATATTGTCTATGGATCCTGCTCTGCAGTATGACAAGTGCCCAGCTCCGTTTACAAAGACAGTTACACATTTAAATATCTTTAAGGAAATGTCTTTGTAAACGTTGTACGTTTCCAAAGATAGATTATTAAAAGATTTACGGAGAATATTACTATTAATACATATTACTCCAAAATACATTATCTATTACGGCCATACTGACAGGTACTTCGTCCCGAAGTACTAAACAAAAATAAATAAAAAAAAAAACAAAAATTTTAAAACAAAATGTTAAACTTGAAACTAATCATTATTTGCTAAAATCTATCTGCAAAAAAAAAAAAAAAAAAAAAAAAAAAATATTTCAATTAAAATACTTTTAGAAATAATAATTGGCAATAATAAAAACCCTGTAGGCAGCCCAACGGTAGTATCGCTACGGAGGGGACTTTAAGCTATGTCAGTGATCAAAATTCAATAATTTTGAAATTCACCGCGATAACAAGAACCGTAATATGATAATCAAAATCTAACAAAAATTGGTCACAATCAAGTCAAATTTGTCATAAGTCAAAAAAAATGATCAAACAACGTAACAGTCTCAACTGTTAATCAACATCATTCAACAAAATAATCACATACATGATGTGATACAAGTCAAATTGTCATAGTCAAAAACTTGAATAATATCAATCACAAAACAGTCTCAACTGCTATGTGACAAAAATTCAATAAACAAATCACACAACGGTGATTTCCAACAAAAATAAATTGTCCATAGTCATGTTCAAAAATTTTGATTATCAACGGTTAAAAAAAGAACACAAACAAAAATAGCATTAAAAAAAATAACAATCTGAATACTGATTCAATAGTACACAAAAATCTTAATTCCATCACATCATGAAAATGTTTTCCTTATTAAGGAAAGAACAGAAATAAAAATAATCAATGTGCTGCTCTGCTCAGAGAAAAATAATAATTATTATTATTATTAGTTTAAAAAAAAACAAATAATTGTCATCAAAATTGAAGACAAAAACAACGCTATTCAGATAAACTGATGAGTTACAGTAAACAGAAAAGGAAAAGGAAAAAATCTTTACTTTAAAATAATTATACGGTACAGTAACAGTACCTCAGAACTTACAGCTACTGTAACCAATCATAAAACTAAATTTTAATATTTATACATAAAAATTATTTTATTATTAATTGAAATATGCTATGTACGACAAAAATGCTGTTCAGTCAATCACAATGTCCGTCAATTATTCCCAATATAATTAAACATAAATATTACTCCGAGACCCATTCACCTGGCCATAGTCTTAATTTGTCTTTAGCGACAGTGATATTTCTTAAAGACCCTACACCCCTAAGAGCATACCTATCATGAGGAAGAAGAGCAATTATTTCATACGGCCCCTTGAATCTAGGGCTCAATTTGTCATGACGTCTATGATCTTGGCTAACATAGACCGTGTTACCAATTTCAAAAGTGATTTGATCACGTCTCGTTGAATCAAAACGATTTTTAAATTTATTTGCCTCAGAACACAATCGTTGGTAAGCCAATGCTCTATCTGCTCTAGTGTCTACGTTTGTTTCAAAAACATGGACTTCGTTGAGCTGAGCTTGAATGGATGGTATATTGGCATTACAACCAATAAGCAGACGGATAGGAGTAAAACCAGTAGAATGTTGTACGGTAGTATTAATTGACTGTTGAACTTTCCACAATCCGCTTGGCCAATCTGACGAGCCATTACATGTGGTGTTCAACATGTCTATAACCGTGGCAACATACCTTTCTACTTGTCCGTTTCCTCTTGGTGTACCTGTTGCAACCATGTGATGCTCGATTTGCAATTCTCTAAACAGAGATTGAATCTGCTGGGAACTAAAATTTGTTCCTCTATCAGTAATAACCCTAGTAGGTGTGCCAAATATAGTTATTGTTTCACGAATAAGAGGAACTAATTCCAGTGCTCCTAGGGTTTTGAGGGGTTTCAACAAACAAAATTTAGTAAATCCATCCACCAAGAGTAAAATATACTTATATCCTTCGTCTGTTTGTGCAAATGGACCAGTACAGTCTAAGTGAATCGTATGGAATGGTATGGGAGTTTTATCTATCGGATGCAAAAACCCTTGCTTCGGACCTGAGTGACCTTTCCGTTGTAAACATATTATGCAGTGTTTAAGATATTTTTTCACAAACTGGGCCATACGAGGAAACCAAAAATGCTCTAAAAGTTTTTCCAAAGTCTTGTTAAGTCCGACATGACAATTTTCGTCATGAAACAGTCTTAAAAGATTTAATCTAGAATTTTTAGGTACAAACAGTTTAGGCTCAACAAATCGACCCTTGAAATACAACAAGTTATTAATAAATAAAAATTGATTTTCATCAAGTTCACCAGATAGGACTTGACCGACCAAATTTTGTGTTTCAGGGTCATTTTGTTGGGCTTCCTCTAACCATGATCGAGGTTCATTAATAAGATACACCTTATTGTCAATGTAGTTAGACTCAATGGAGAGTTCATTATTTTTATTTGGAAAAGAGATCAAAGATTCAGAACTTTTGGGGTCCAAGGTTACACTTTTTATCAAGACTGGGTCTTCGACCGGATTACGGCTAAGGAAGTCAACATGACTTATAAATTTGCCTTTTTTATACACTACTTCAAAATCGAAATCCTGCATGTACGTCCACCAACGAGCAACACGAGGAGAAATGTCTTTTTTGTTAATAGTCGATTTAATTGAATTACAATCAGTAAAAATTTTGAATTTAATGCCTAGAAGATAAACTCGAAAATGTTTTAATGCGTTAAAAATTGCTAATGTTTCTAGGTCATATGAACAATATCTAGACTCGGTTGGTGACGTTCTCCTGCTAAAATAAGCAACAACTTTCTTTACATTATCAACTCTTTGTACTAGTATGGCACCATAACCAATTGAACTAGCATCAGTGTAAAGTTCGGTTGTATGCTTTGGATCAAAGACAGTTAATAAAGGTTTAGTTGACAAATGTTCAATTACATAATTTCGAGCCGCATCCTGTTCAAAGCCCCATTCCCATTTCTGATTATTTTTTGTCAGTTTGGTAATACAAGCTGTACGGGCAGCAAAATCAGGTATGAATTTGCGAAAATAACTAGCAAGACCCATGAATTGGCGTACCTGCTTGATATTTTTTGGAACAGGAGAATCAATTAAACAAGCAACTTTAGTATCACTAGGTCTAACACCTTCTGCTGATATATGTCTACCTAAGTATTCAATGTTGTTAACAAAAAATTTACATTTTTTTAGGTTAACAGCAAATCCTGCGCATGAAAGTGCTTGAATAGTTTCTTCTAAATACTGTAATCCCTCTTCTATGGTTGAAAATGGAATTAAAATATCATCAATATATACCAGTAAAAATTTCAAATGTTGCACTGCCTTTGATATTGCCCTTTGAAAAACTGGTGGTCCATTACAAATACCAAATGGCATTTTTAAAAATTCGTAATGTCCGCTTGGTGTCACAAAAGCAGTATATTTTATAGAGTCTGGTGCTACTGGTATCTGATAAAATCCATTTAACATGTCTAAAGATATAAAGAACTTTGCTTTACCAAGCTTGTCAATTTGATCCTCGATAAGAGGAAGCGGAAAGCAATCTTTTTCCAAAATTTTGTTTAATGCTCGGTAATCAATACAAAGTCGGTCACTACCATCTTTTTTTTTTACTAAAATGACAGGACTTGCGAAAGAAGATTCACTCTCTCGAATAATTTTCTTATCCAATAGATCTTGAATTATATCGTTAACTTTCTCCTTTTCGACCGGGGCAAGTCGATAGGGGCGATAATTAACAATTTCATTACGTTTTAAACGTAAGTTAAGTTCTCCGGTCCGTACAGTACCAGTTCCGTCTAAGACGGAAGGGTATTTTTTAAAAATTAGTCTAATTTGGTTTTGTAGTTTAATATCCAAGTGAGCAATTTTTGAGTCCAACTCAATCAAATCTGATGAAAAATGAACCAAATTCACTTCCGAATTAATATTAATTGGTCTCCTAACAAAACGGTTACCCAAATAATTTGTAATTATTTCTATGTCAGGGAATTTAACAGCATTTTTACCAATCAGAACATCATAATCAGAATCGCAATCCCTGACAACATTAAAGTCTAGTTCTAGACACACATCGTCTATTTGAACCAAGACAGTAATCAAAGCAAAAACGTGAACTACGCCTTTCCCAAAACCTTTCAGATATGTGGAAACTGGCAAAAGATGACAATTTAACCTTTTTGCTACGGACTCACGAATTACACTACAAATCGAGCCTGTATCTATAAGAGAATCAATTTGTTCACCATTGATCAAAACTGGCTTTAATTCTGAATTTTCTTTTCTAAAAAATTGGTTTCTTTTGAAACAGGAGTAGTATTTGGAGAAGAGCTACTAATATCAGTTTTTTGCTTCAGGAAACAAAAGGTTTCTATATGGCCAAGTTTTTTACAAAAATTGCAAACTTTACGGGAATCATTGGATTTAAAGACTTTTTGTGAAAACTGAACAGACCCTTGTAAAGGTTGAACCGATTTATTGTATTGAGAACGTACTTGCTCTATTCTGTTAGATGTAAAAGATTTTCTAGGTTGTTTAGCTTCAACAACTTCAGAGCAATCCTTAGAATTCTCTAAAGGTCTTTTTTTTGCCTTCACATAAGTTGAAAGCAGAGCAATGAGAGATGAAGTTGTTAAAACGCCACTATTTAAAGCTGCCATTCTTACATCAACCTCAGATATACTACCGGAGACTATCTCAATCAATTGTTCCTCGGTGAAACTAATTTTAGTGCTTCGAAGCAACCTCAGTTTTTCCCTTGCATAATCACCATAAGAAACAGCCGATTCAGAAGAATAAAGAACCGCTTTGCCTAGCCTTTCAGACAAATTCTTTTTTTCCGGAAAGGTATTTATAATATCCTGTCGCAAATTCTCCCAGGATCTACCTTCAGCAGGTTCCCAGGTCTCAAACCAAGATAATGCAGAGCCCTTTAGGGCCTTACCGGCCTTAGCTGCAGTTTTGATGCTGCTCCACTTCAGCTCCTTGGAGAGGGCTTCAATGCTGTCACACCAACCCGTAGCTCCGCAATCGTTCCGCTCAGGATCATACAACGGCAGCGCCACATCGTCGTCCTTCTGTTGCGGTGCGGCCACAGCACCACGAATGGCTTCCAGTAACTCAGCAATCTTGTCGGGATTCATCCTAGAAAATATATGTGTATTAGTAAAGGCTAAATTCTATCCCACTTCTGATGTTAATATTGAATAAGAATAGATTAAGCTAGAGGCGAAAGCTTAAATTGTAATAAAGCATATTCAAATATTTGGTTGTCTTATTTAAGCCAAATGAGTTATAATTAATTATAAAGCAAGGCTTTACTATTATTAGAATAATCCAAATTATTTAATTGGGAAGGATAGTTTAGACAAATGAAAGTGATAAATTAAATTAATAAATATATTGATTTATTTAAACAAGTATGAAATATAAATTATAAACCAAAACCATTATGATTCAACCAATATATCTGCCAAGTTCAACTATATGCTTCGGAGGAGAAGAACCTGGCCAAGAAACTCCTCCGGCATCACATCTTTTCAAATAGTTGACAACATAATCCATTAAGTGAATAAGTACATACAGACGAACATAAGCAAGTCAATTAATAACATAGTGATTATTAGAAGCAAAGCATATAGGTTGTACATAGAAAAGTACATGGAATGTACATTAGCAAGTAAATAGACAAACATTATAAGACAATATGTAAAACAATATAAAATACAAAAATACTTAACTTACGTGTTACCGTCTCCGCAAACAACTCAAAAGTGATCCGGAATGACGTTACACTGGTTTAAATACCCTAGTCAGCTTCTGTGATTGGTTGTGACTTTGACTATCGGTCCGCATTTCTTATTGGACAACAATGACGTGATAATCATTTCCTGTTTTACAATTTAATACACAGATCACTATAAATGTATTTGACACAACCAAGTCACTATATGAAATGCCAATAGAATTATTTAAACTAGAACACTTAAGTTCTAATCTTAAATCAAAAGATATATTAAAAGGAAATCCATATGATCAACTGTCAGAAATAACGAACTTACAATATTTTTAAATCCAATCGGCAAGACAAATATTCAAAGGCCAAACAGCCTAGTCTTAAAATACTAGTTTGACATTCAAATAACAGTTCCGAAACCATAAACGTCCTGGTCACCTGTCACACTGCTCCGCGACCCGACTTAACGGACAGATATTGTCTATGGATCCTGCTCTGCAGTATGACAAGTGCCCAGCTCCGTTTACAAAGACAGTTACACATTTAAATATCTTTAAGGAAATGTCTTTGTAAACGTTGTACGTTTCCAAAGATAGATTATTAAAAGATTTACGGAGAATATTACTATTAATACATATTACTCCAAAATACATTATCTATTACGCGCGCGATCTCTCTCTTTCGCTCACTAGCGGGCTTTATGCACTCTGTCACTCCTAAATTTAGTTTAGAATAAAAAATATACTTCTTGGATTGGAATATATACCAGACGTCAAACCTCAAAAGCCTTCTGCTTGTAAACGGCATGGAATGTAACGGGTTGTCACCGGGTGTTTTGGACTAACCCACAAGACCTCATTTTTAATTAGGTACTGAAATAAATATACAGTTTCGAAGATTTTGTGATGCGTAACAAGATATATACTTATATTTTTGGATTTTTTAATACAATATTTTTTGAGTTATTTTTAAAAAAGAAACTTTTGGACAGATTTCGGTTTTCTGTCACAATATCCTTTGCCTATTACCTATGCAAACGAAAAAAAACTGACAATCAATCAAGTTGTCACTTTTCTTTTTTTTGTTCTTGGCACAAGATTCTTGGCAAAGGGAAAAGTTACACACGGACGAACTTTGTGACTTACGACCTTTTCGAATAAATCATATTTCAAAAAAATATTTCTCTGGGAAGAAAGGATAATTCGACAAAGTTACAATGAAAAGTCTCTAAAATAGTGATAATCTATCCATAAATCAATTAAAAATTTCATGTTAAAATATTGAATGTCATGGATTACACCCTGCTGAATACGATTCTGCCCGGTGACATACCCATTTCTCCCCTCCTTCCCCTTTTCATTGAAAACAGGTCCATTGCCACAGTAATTTTCGTTTAAAACTAAAACTGTAAGATGTAGTAGAAGAAAACTATTTATGACAAAAATGATTTAATTTTTAAAAAGCCTTTCCAAAGAGACCCAGGCTTGGACTACCATTAGTTGAAAAGAGGATTCTATAGGGGGTTTTTGCGATTGATATCAAATGATGCTGGTCTGGCTTTCTGACGCCACCGCTAATCAAGCAAAAAGCGTTCTTGAGAGTTCCGTAAAAGCCTCACAATATAAAATATCCGATCTTGCTTTAAAATTAAAATTGTACAAAGGTTCTATTTTAAATTAAAATGCACGAGTTCATAGCTTCAAAATGTATGGACGTTATGAGGCTAAAGTAAAGTTGTTCAGTTTCATATGTAGTTTCATTTCATTGTAGTTCCTTTTAGCATTACCCACGACATTCTGGACACCCTGTATATGTAAAAGTCAACATCAATTTCCCATCTTAGAAAGTTTTGGGGAAAATTAGAATCGAACTGATATCAAAAATTTTGAATATGTCTAGATCTTTGCTACGTTTTTTCAAATTTTCATGCGCATCAGGCCATGCCAGTTTCAATATGTTGATAAATAGATACCCAATTTCCAATAAAACCCGCGAATACATAGTAATATTGAATAATAAATAATAAAAGACTTTATCGAATCAAAGTACATAGGATAAAATAAAACACATAGATACATTTTATTTACTTTGTTTTTTTCTTTTTTAAACAACGTCACATCTGCATCAACCAAACCTGAATGACAGAACTTAACTAAATAATAGGTAAATAAAAGTAAGTCAAGGTAATGAAGGTGATATTCAGTCTGCTTACAGCAACCGTGATCGGTAAAACGTTCTATGCTACCACGGAACATGAGCTCTTTGTTCCGCGACGCTTAGAACGAGATACGTGTCGCGACCGCCACAGACCGACTAACTACATGGAAGTGAGATGTACAAACACAGTGGTAAAGCGATGTACAAGCCCGGATGTGAACGTGTTAACCTTCTGACCATCACCCGCGAGCCGGCAGTGAACGTCGGAAATTACGGGCGCTTGCAACACGAGTACATTGCTGGTGAAGTTAGGCACACGTCTTAGGTGTGTCACTGGGTGTGAAAAAATTTGCTTTAGACCAAACTTTAGGGTGTGAACCTACCCATGAAACTTAACAAATTTTCCTAAATGTGCGTCCTTACTGCAAACATTCGCCTGTATTTGGCGTCTGTAGAAAATCCATGTTCGCGCTTGCTCATTTATAACAGGCGAATACTCGCAGTGAGGACGCACCATAACCTATGGCCGAAATATTTGGACCTCCCATACAAACGGTGCCACTTAGTAGTTACTCGAGTCATTTTGTATGGGAGGTCCAAAATTTTTCGACCTATGTTCCTTGGGGAAAGTTGTCCAGTTTCATTAGTAGATTCATACCCTAAAGTTGCGTCAGCTATTTTTTTTTTAATTCAGCAATGTATTCTGTTGAAAGCGCCCGAGTTTATCCCATTGTATGATGACTGACCTGTATATCGTCTGCGAACACGTCGTCGCTGGACGCGTGTATGTGATTGGCGCCGGGCGATAGCGGCGTGCTCGTACTGTTAGAAGTGGACTTGGTGCCGGCCTGGAGTCAATAATACCATCATATTTTCAATCAAATTTTACCCTCCGAATCGGAATAATTTCAATCATAACTTTTTCTTAAAACACAGACTGATTTTATGTACGAACCAGTAGAAACAGAACAGTCTGTGCTAAATTGGAATTTAAAGTTACCCATAACCAATAAAATACCAATTCAAAATTGCCAATGTGCTGTGTCAAACACTACTGTACCCCGGAAAACTAAATAGCTGTTCCCCGTGTTCAAAACAATGTTTTTACAATGGTTTCGATATGAGAAAATGACTACAGTTACTGGGTAATAATAAGTTACGTGTTTAAAATGTTCCGTAGGCGAAATAAACCATATTCACGATGACCAAATTCGGATTTTGATCAGTATATTTTCCAAGCAAATCGATTAGTCGTCTTGCAATCACTTAGAAAATATAATAGAAGTATGAAATAATATACGATTCGCATATCGAAAGCCATAAATTGCTACCATATTGCTACCCCAAGCCTCACCTGTCCATTGGGCTGACTCAATCTCCTCGGTGCGGGTTGCGGTGGTACCACAGAGTTCTGAGTTGAAAAACTCGTTTGTTTCTGATTGTGAACAGGCGCCTGCGGCATGGCCGTCTGCGTGAGAACAGTGGGTACCACCGTGGGTATGACGTGCGTGCGTGTGAGCGTGCTATTGGCTACCGGTGCGGGTGCTGGCACGTGATTGGTTGTTTTAGGTGCCGCTGTGACGTTCGCATTCGCCAGATTCGTCTTGTGCTCTCTCACTTCCTCGGACATCGATTTGCGCTGTTGCGGTTCGGCGCCTATTCAATGAACAAATAAGTTCCATTTTAAAATGAAGCCAGGCTGCAAATAGAACTTAGGTAAAACCGAAACACAGTTCTTTTATAGAAAGAAGCTTTGATAAATTACAGGAATTAATTAAATAGCTAAAAGAATAACCGTACAAGCTTTCATACAACCACGCTCAGATAGCACACTACTATAAAATGCGGCTGGATGACGTAACGCACACATGCGCAGCTGTGGCGGCGCGTATATGACACGAAACAGCGTGGTTGCATGAAGCTTCGTCTATATTCGGTATGGGCTAATACTATGGGGAAACTACCATATTGTGGTTTAGGTACCTTGTTCGGTGGAGATGGTCCTCTGCAGTACGAGGCGTACGAAGCGCTCGTGTCCCGTGAGTAGTGCCACGGCCTGGTCGTGCCGCGCCTGCTCCATGTCCACGCCATTAATCTGTTCAAAAGAAGGATTTGATTGGTGTTTTGTATATGCGATAAGTGTATATAGTGTGACTTCTACGGTAAAAGTGGTCTGAAACACAAGCTTTCAGAAATTGAGGTTCTCAATTTGATTAGGACAACGTAAGCTCAATCACCTTAAATTCGCTGAAGCACGGAATCATATCTACCTATAAGATGGAGTAAAATATTTGCTGACCTTTGAAATTTAGGGTGTGAACCTACCCATGGAACTTAACGACTTTCTTCGAGGAACATGGATCGAAATATATAAGCAAGACGATGCCGTGTTTCGGCCGAGGTCGAACTATTTTGGAGGTCTAACTATAATCACAGAGTAACTATTAATCTATAATGTTGATTCCTTACGAGATGACTTTGTCTCCCACTAACATCTTGCCGTCCTTGGCGGCCGCGCCTTGCGGTGAGATGCGCGAGATGAAGATGCCGTCGCTATCTTCCCTGTATAGAGGGGACCATTTCCCCCCCGGCTATGCTGAACCGTAGCCAATATTGGTATAGATAGATATATTCCTTACCGAGATGACTTTGTCTCCCACTAGCATCTTGCCGTCCTTGGCGGCGGCGCCTTGCGGTGAGATACGCGAGATATAGATGGCGTCGCTATCCTCTCTGTATGGAGGGGAGCCTTTCCCCCCGGCTATGCTGAATCCTAAGCCAGCTCCGTCGCGGATTAATGTTGTATGGACTAGCACCTTTTGTTGGAATGCTGTAAGAAGATAGAAGATTTGAGTTGAAATATCAATTTTGATATTATAGTTGTTTTCTCTCTCCACTGCCGCTTGGTCACACTTCTAGTTGTGCGTACGGACACGCGTCCTTCTGTGCGTGACTACAGATTTACTTTGCCGAACTCACGCACACTAGGGCAACGTAGGTACATTTACACACACAAGTATTGCAAAGCGGCAGTCGTTGAGATAAAACAACTATACTGTTATTTGAGTACATACATACATACATAATATCACGCCTGTATCCCTAATGGGGTAGGCAGAGCGTCAATTGAGTTATTTGAGTGGCGCCATTAAAAAGTTCAGTGGAAAGTTTGGAGCTGGATGTCGCTATGGGATTTCGTCTACGAAGACACAAGCTTTCTAATAATCTATTTCGTTCTACTCGACAAACAAAAACACAGTTTTCACACAGAGTAAATTGAGAATGCTCTGATTGAGGAGTTGTTTCTTCAACTTATGAACACAGAAGGCTGTGTGATAGGGGGAAGTGACCCTTTTTTTTCTTCTTCTTGTGGTGTGAGTTTCGAGTCGGTCGACCATGAATCCTGGTGTTCAAGTTTTTAAAACGACCTAATACTGACCTGGAGGCACATAAGGCTGTGTGATAGGCGGAGGTGACCCCTGCAAGCGCTGGTATGTTTCCGTAGTGACCCCAGTGGGCGAAGGACTGAAGGTTGACTGTATCGGAGTGTTAGCGTTGGGAGTGCTCTGGTTCAGGAGTTGTTCCTTCATCTCTGGCTCGAACTCTTGCGCATATTGGTTGCCGATGATGAGCGGTTTGCTGAGGATGCCACGGCCAGTTGGGACCTGTTGGGATATTTTAAAACATAATGTAAGGCAGGACTATATATATAACTAATATTATATATCAACAAGGCTCGAGTAACGTAATATAAATGATGTAAGTGTCTATGAAATTACTCTGAGGCCATTGTCATAAACATTCAACCTTTACTATTATAAAAGTAATTGCTTTTCTTAAGATAGGCAGAAAAGGATATCCTGATAAAACAATTGAAAAGGCCATGGTTTATGCACAGGATTTCGCTTCTGATGTGAATTTAATAGGGTCAATTTACAGGCCTGTAAATTATGATTGAAATTGCCATTGAAACTTAAACATACCTGTCCATTTTCCAGTGTGGAGATGGTATCATTCGTAGATAGAGAATGATGACTTGCTCCACTTGCCGCTCGACTGTGTGTTCTACAATAAAAAAACATATAAAAACACTTCAATTTAAAGAGAAATAAAAATATTGAACTTCACACCATATAATTTATTCTTCACGATCGAGTCCGAAATTATTGACAGTTTTCGGGCAAATTAATCTGGAAAGTGAAAGCATTTACGATCGGTCTGTCTGCACTTATTTACAGAACAGTCTAAATATTATGATGCCATTGTAACGGCTTTTTCTCTCGATTATAACGTGATTATAACGGTTTATGTCATAGTTTTCATAATCATTTTCATATCTTATGGTATTATTTGGCAGTATGGTTTCTTCTCCCATTCCTCTCTTCCAGCCACTCAAGTTGCATAATGTAAAACCTATTTAAAGTACCTATAAGAAGAAATTCAAAGGTTGTGTGCGAAGTCAACCTATCCGTAGTGGGCCTACGTAGTCGACTAAGGCCTGATCGTCCTAAATTCATGGTAGGCTCGTGCCAGTGCCACTCAGTAGGGACGTATATGAGCTGATTATGAAGTACCATTAAAAAATCTGTTTGCAACTTACCTAGTAGAATTGGGTGAATCTCTCGTCACGACTAAAGTAAGCACTGCACCGCTGGCTTTGAGGACCTCCACGGCATAGTAGTGATCGACGTCCACCACTGACGTACCATTCACTGACAGCACCTTGTCACCCACCTGAACAATATAAATATACAAACAATAGGTAAATACATATAACAAATTTAATATTGAAAAGAATTAACGACGAGCAAAAAGGTATGCTAAATCAAAAAAGAAAAGCATGAAATATGAGGTCCATGGTAAATAAATCACTCAGCTGATAAACAGAAAATTGCGAAGGTATGTCAACTTGTTTACACTTTGGCCCTTGTTTAAGTTTATACTTCCTGAAGAAACCTTAAATAGGAATCTCGATGTAATTCGAACATTAATCATTAGTTTCTATAAAGTTAGTAAGCTATCTATAACAAAAATGCGCCAAAGATTGTATCACAAAAACAATGATCCAATAGTACCGCAACTGCATTACTTTGTTTCATTCATTCATCAGTCAATGACCTCAATTGAATGCTACTAAATTGTGCTAAATATCTGTCTTAAAGTGGAGCGAATGCAGGGGCCATTCTCAGGGTCAACTATGCATAATTGATTTAACACTTTAATCGATTGCCCTATAGTCTCTTTCAAGTACTTATTAGATGGTTTTCTGTGTTGTATTGAAAGGTAATCCATTCACTTTATTGTAGGTAGCGTAGCGGTTTTATAACTTTGACGTTTGCCCTTAATACTAACTATGTTTATAAATAAACTAAGCGTAAAACATGTTTTGTAGTTCTCGTGGGAACAGTGGAGGCGACATTTATGGTAGTTATGATTAACCTCGACAAGTTCATACTATCTCTTTTATGTGTCGTACTAATATGGCCGTAGACACGCAACTATGATTTATGGAGTTATCCGGCGTATCGTTCCATTCAGATACGGCCGATTCGGAACGAAAAGACAACACACTAAACATTTTAGTTTTCTCTGCGCTATGACAGTTCACATAAAATTACATACATAAAGTCACACCTTTATCCCTTACAGGGTAGGCAGAACGTAAAACTCGATGTAAACGGCGTTTTTGCCAAGTCTGACAAATATTCAGTCTCTAGCGGCCCGCGCGTTCCTTACTCCTAGGCATCGCTGGTCGTTCAATGTAGGCTTACCCTGAGTCCAGCTAAATACGCAGGCCCGTTGGGAGTGACTCTTGATATGAATATGCCCTCGTCGTTGCCGATGTAAGGCGTGGACCCCCTCCCCCCTGCTATGCTGAGTCCTAAGCCTCCAGCGGCCCGCGCGATTCTCACTTCTAGGCATCGCTGGTCGTTCACAACCCTGGCTTCGCTTTCCGCTCGTTCAGACGCTGATTCACCTGTAGCAAAAGAAAATACCATATAACTAAAGACAAAAATTGAAATAAAATACTTGATTAAAAACATAAAATTAATAAAAACTTACAAGCTACTTAAACTAAATCAATCATCCCGTCCCGACTCGTACCAGGTCCAATCGTGCCCATCGCGCTGGCCGCGTTGCCACGTTGAATAGCCAACGAAATTTGTTGGACCAGGTACGAGCAGGCTCGAGGATCACCGAGATATAACTTGCCCTATTGTAGCAATTTGAGTATTGTTAATCAACTTTTTTGAGTTTGAATACTTTTTATTGATTAAGATGAGATATTCCTGTACATAGGAGACAGAATACGGGATACGAAAGAAGCAGTGATTTTTACTAGTTACCTATTACTAGTAAAAATCGCTGCTTCTTTCGTATGTGGAATTTTCCAAACTTAGACAGTTTTAGTGATTATAATAATAGTCTATTTTTCCGAATACAGAATTTATAAGTACTTTATGATTTTGTTACCATATACCTGCACGTAATATTATCTAAAACCACTTAACATTCCAATCCATTGTTATCAATAAACGTTAAACCGCGTTAAACCTACCACGTTCTCAGCTTCGTTATTATACTTTTTTGTGTTACTATGAAATAACAATAACATAACAATTCCACTAATATTGTTACATATCTTCGAACTATTATTACATTCGCATCTTAAGCTTTCGCATACCGTTCACATACTGACATGCATTCTCCCATTAAAGATTACGATCGTGTTCTCACGGCGTAAACATCTAATTTCTCTCCGCTTATATTGTGGGCTGTTATATTCAAATTGATCAATTATTATGCAACTAGATTGAAGAGATGAGATCTCCTGTGGTCATTAATTGCTCGATGTTTATCATTATCGGTACAGATCGCTCCGTGTTAGCAATTTGATGAACTTTCGCGGTATAAGGTACGTACTGACGGATGTGTTTTTATTGTTGTAATTTTGGATGTACACAGAATAATAAGTAGGACTTTGCAGGAGGCCACAAAAAGTGCAGTTGAATACAATAACAATGTTATTCTTTATTGAAGAATACTTCTAATCATTTTATTGGCTCTCCTACCGTCTGCGATAGGCAGATATTAATCCAATCTATAACGATCTAATCTTTTAATTAACAAATCTTGTTAACTTTATAACATAAATTTTTGTGAGGCATTGTTCCTTTCGATCGCTTTGCGTATTTTTTTATGAAAGAATCCTAGTTCTGACGTTTTTGTTTTCTTTATTATCTAAAATAAAATCATGTTCAAATAGCTGTGTTTTTGTCTCGTAAATGGTATACTATCAGATAGACTATTCATATTAACAACGTCACTAATAGTAGTAGGTATACGAACTTCGGTCTCTTTATTGACATTATCACGAATAATGACTCATTTACGACTAACAAGTTAGTAAACAAAATAACTCAACGATCCACTACAAAATACGTATAGCATAGTTATCAGGTTTATTTTTCTATGAATGGTATTCATTGTTTCTGATACTGTACTTGTTGAGTATGCGCAATATCGCGTATCGACCGCTAAACAAGTGTAAGGTCACGATATACCTGATATGTGGGTAACCTTCGTTGAAGATAAGTAAACTGAATACACTAAGTAAACTTCTAAACCTATTTTTGTTTATTCATAATCACAACATTAATTTGTACAAAGTAACCCGTCTTTTTACTGTTACATAACCATATCTATTGATAAGCAGAATCCTGACGCCTTAATTTATGATCTTTTTAATCAAAAACCTATTAAAACCGAAATTGTACTCATCAATCAATAACCTAGCTAGCTGGTCAGTTGATTATAACTAAATATTATTTATATTTATTCGAATCATTTGGTTTGCAAAAAGTAGAGTTAGTGTCTAACTCTGACACCAGGGTTCATCGGGACGATCGACTTGATACCCATACGACAGAAGATCGAAGAAGTGTCTAAAAGCTTGAGGCCTGTTTATTTCGCTATGTATAAAATTCCTCTAATGATAAGAGAAGGGCAAATAGGATAACAATGTGTAAATGTCCAGTAATTAAGCTAATCGCCGTCTGTGTTGGTGTTAATGACGGAGAGCTCGAATATTCACGCACGTTCAAAACATGCGTAACCGGCCAGAGTTTATAAAGGGCCTTATACAAATTAGAGCAGAAGCAGTAAACTGCAAAAAAATATACTGTTTTTTTTTAAATCTATAAATGGTTTCATCTTTTAAAGTAGATTTTTGGTAATTTAAGGAGATCCCTCCTTTTCCTTAAAAAGAATCTGTCTCGTCATACGGAATTTCATAAAAATAATAAATATGTTTGCAGGATAAAATACGCACAGTTTAGTAAAACGAAAACAACAACAATCAGTCAGCCTTGAATTATTAACAGATCTCAACTGATGCAAAGAGATTCACTAGTAAGACTCTGCATAACAAGGTCCTGACTCGCACATAATTGACGTGGGCGCATCAATTATTGAACCTGTGCTCGTAAAACTGGAACAATGCGCTCCAACTATGTTACAGAGACGTAATGCACATGGCATGACCACGGAATTACATTACATGACGCAAGAGAAACACTGATGGTGCGATTATGAGGACAAAAGGATGACCGGGGACCACGAATGCCATATATGATATGCCACAGTTTTAGCTGATGATGGATCATTCATGGCAGATGCCTTTTGATTTTTATTTGAATTTGGATATCTTGAAGAAAAGGTATTATGGTAGCCTGTCAGCCGCAGAACGTCGAGTACTATACGGATGGAGAGTGAGAAATTGTTTTCGAAAACTAGAATACATCTACCTGAACATGACGCAAAATATTAAATCTCTGATTTCGAGGGTAGAGTATCATGATCATGACGAAGAGTGTTTTTATCAAAGTACCAAAGCTGTGATCAGATCACTCTATAAGGAGATAATCTGATAATGTCAGACAGCGGGAAATTAAAAGGGGGTATGGAGAGCGACAGAAACTATGAAAGATAACACGACAAATTATATTGCAGTTTCCCGTGTCTGGTGTAACTAGTTATCCGATGTAATTAATTAAGTCCTTGTGAAGTAAGCTAATGGGAAATGACTTGGAAGTAGGTAATAAAATACGAGAGAAAACATGAGCATTACCATGCATGACACACTTCAAGGATAAATATCTTAGAAGACCAGTGATCACGTGAACATTATTAATTATCCATCGATAAGTAACACCGACGTGACAATGTCGTAACCTTGAATTTTTTAAATTCAGGTTTAAGTTGAATAAACAAACAACATTCTGACTAATATATTCGTCAGCTGAGGATTTGCAAGGGAGTCGTCATTGAATTTAGGTTCGTTTGAGTAGATTAGAAGAATGCGCTTAAAGGATGCAATGCGGTGCGTCTGCGCACGCGATTACACAAGGTCAACACATGGTGGTAATGAGGATAAATGATACTTGCACGGCAGGAAAATAACACAAGTCGTCAAAGACAATAATAGTGCTTCGCTAAGTAAATAGGCTATCTAAGAACGATTAGTAGGATTTGTATTCGCAAAAGGTAGGAAGATAGGTATAAACTCGAATGGTATGACTTACAGCGTATTGAGCATCATCGTATTGCGTAAACCTATAAGTAAATCTGATTCTAGATATTCTTGTACAACCTGTTAGGGCGTTCACCCGTGAAATGTCACTCTACATCGCGAAGAATATAATGATCTGCTACGCCCAGACATCGCGTGATAGGTTACACCTTGTCTAACATTTGCAACTTAGTGATATTGTGAAAAAGTGCTTTCACTATGCTTATCATTTTGTCCTTTCAGTACTTATTATTTGAATACCCAAAATAGCAACTTAAAATAAATGAGTCCAGATAAAATCATTTTTAACCGACTTCCTTGCAATTCAAAATGCATTTTATTTATTTTGGCGAAAGTTAGCTCAGCCTTTTAACGTCAACTTGTTGTTACAGTTTCTCTGGACATAAGATGTTAATCTCTCACAACAAATACTTTCATTTACACTATCCTGTCCTGCTCAATCACGATTATTTAATGGAGTCTTTCACTTTTACTCAGTCATTACAACTGAAACTGAATCGCTCCACTTGACAGTTATAAATGCGTGTACTGTACAAGTGTTTCACATCAGTGTACTTCAAAGGGAGTTGAATCGAATAACAAATGGGCAAGGTCTTCAATTGAGAGTTCGCATAAGAATTAACATTTCAAGTGTGTGAATGAACGGAAAAATCAAGACTCGATCCAGAGCGTTTGGAAGCGCATCCTGGACTCCGACAATAGCCAATCAGAATCAAACGATAGGTACTTTCATCTCGACGAATAACAGCGCGACCATTGTATCCCATTGGAGTCGTGATAGTTTATAGAAGGATTCGTGACTCTCGTTTAACAGTAGTCTTATTTTAATGGAAAATGCTCGTTTCTAGGAATGATGGTAATTTACTTCCAATCGGAACATAATGGACAGGTGAAAGTCGGTTGTTAGGTCTTAATGGAGTGCTTCTATTTCAGGTACTTTATCTTGTATTTGCTCAAAATTATACATGCACGAAAGATAAATTGCATGGCTTATAGTAATCCGAACAAGGATAGTGCATGTAATGGAAGGGAAAATGAAGAAGCAATGTTGGAAAATTGCAGTTATAATGAGTAAAAGCTCGGAGGCGGGTTGTTGAGGCTAAATTAAGAGAGGCAATTTGATTTAATGACAGTAGTAGAAGTACTGGTAGCGGGTGTAATCGGTGTAAATGTTTACAGCTAACAGCCAGCGCGAGGAATGGGCAACGCAACGCTGCTACGTGCAACCGTGCACTTCATATATCTACGTACGAGTAGGTATAAGTTGTATTAATATAACTGCAACAGCCATTTAGAAAAATACAGTTATTTGCAGAAAAGTCTAGTTTAACTAGAACATGCAAGCTCAAGCATTTCTCTTTTTATTAAGATAAATTATAGTGATTTTCTTTATAAGTATGTTATGTACCTATGACTTGCAATTTGCTTTGAAAAATATATGTAGGTAAGTAATTAAACCCGCTGATATACATTTATAATGTGCAAACATGATTTAGAGGTAGAAACGTACCTGCATAATATTTCTATCTATACTAGTTAAAATTATAAATTTCTAGAATAATTTGAAGTATTCTCTCCTGTTAGAAAGCCGCATTAACTAAACGGTAACATATATAATATTTTTACGAGAAGACTCATCAAGTCGTAGATTAGAATAAATGGTGTTTAGATTAAGTACCCACATGTGATTTTAATTATAGTTTCCTATGACCGAACAAAAGCGAAAACCATACCTATAGTTCCCTAGGCTTTATGAGAAATTACTGAATCATAATAAATATCTGCGACGACAAAACCACAACCATAACAAAAAATTATGGCACCAGTACAGTAGGTACACTATAACATCAGCCGCTAGAGTGAAAACACCCGCATTACGCAATCGTTTAGTTTACCATAAAACACACTACATTATTGAACAGAATCGTAAACGTCGCACCTTTCGACCTCCCATACATCAAAGCCAAGGGGCTTTTGACCTTGTTTTGAACTCAAGCGAAATGTAAGTGTTTAGGTTCCATGACACAATGCCTAAACATAAATCTTTAAGGTCGTTCGGAAGATACGCCTACAGCTACAGCGTCAATATGTGATAAATATAAGCAAATGACATACCATACCATACGACACGGCAATTGTAAAGACTGTTCATCTTTCGAGAGAAGACGTATGGAAAAATAATTAGTAGAATTTTTTGTCTGTTAGTCGTGGTACATAATTTATACGAGTATAAATCGTGACCTTCAAGCTCCACATAGAAGCAACCAAGTGTAGAGATGAAATAATTGCTAACAGCTATACAAACTAGAGGAACTACTGTCCAAGTTATGGTTGGTTACGGCGACCAAAACAACATTGAGGATTTGAGGTATATGGAACATTGCGCAGTTACGAAATAAGTAGAAGCTCATGTGACGCGCCTTAAATAAGTGAGCGATGACCGCATCACGCTGCTCTTTTGACTTTGCTTCTAAATTCTCAAAGGCTCTCCAGTAGTTCATATTATTGTCAAATGGCCTAGTCTTGTTGGCTCGGCTTGTGTGAGTATGAATAAAACAATTCGTATCGTAAAAGCTGACTAACAAAATAAAACCAGGTAAGGGCCACAATTCGGCTTACGTAAAATAATCACGACGAGGAAAGAATTTGAAACCAAGGACAACCTGTGGCAGATGTAAACATATGTTCCATTTCCAGTGAACAGATGTATGGGTGATATTCAAAAGATATAAAGGCACCTTACTACTGGAGATGATGACAGAACAATTTGTCCGACGACATTAGCTTTGAGAGCTTTGAAACGAAAGATGGATGTTTCGTTCTGAATGACGGTAGCATTACGCATTACTAACAACTCTTGTGCTATTTACCTCAAATATGCAAAGTAGTTTGTCTCCGTCCATTATGATTGACGTAGATTTAACCTTGAAGTGTGACTGAAAACTTTATTGACTATTTTAAGCAAATATTAGGCAGGTTGTAATGATATGGGCGAACGAATATGAACGTAAGAAAGTCAATCAGTCAATTATTATCAACAAAATTACCAGGCATATAGGTAGAGCTACGAGTAAAGTTGCTACAACAAAATATAAATAAACACTAATAAAATTGAATTGGTATAATGGTTACTATAAAAGCACTAACTAAATATTAGCTGTTATGTTACTGCCTAAATAATTTGCACTTTATTTTCTCTTCTGATGTTAACAAAATGTGGTTTTAATATCGATTCCACTAGTAAGAAGCTATCCAAGACTAAATTACCCTTAAACAAGGTTCTAATGCTGCCTAGATGCTCTTGGCACACCATCAAACCACAGATTTTATGTCCAGTACAAACCGATTACCTCTGCCCATAAAACTGTTTCGGAGTTGCAGCTACGACCACCTACTGAAAGACATTACTGCAGGTTTATGCTAATTTAGTGCTGGAAACGAGGATAAATAGAAACTTTGCATTTTGATCCGGTCGTTATACATCTAGGCCAGGCTGTAGATCCGACTTAGCTGAATTTTATGGATGACCTGCTATCATTCTTTCGATCTTTATTTTCTTTTCAGCCAGTGTTGAAAAAAAGGTTGTAGTTACTAGGATTATTCAATAACAAATTGTATTAAATGCTGTTCCGATTGTTTTAATAAATGCACTAAATAACTTACCAAATTTAATATAAGGCTGTTCTACACAATATTTTAAGAAAATACTCTATGAGTGACCGATCAATAAAGACAGACCTTTTTTAAGACTTGCTTCAAATCTAAAATGCTATGTCAATACCATAATAATAACCGGCGTAAATTAATTTCGATTGAAAAAAGCACTAACACAGTAACCTTAAAAGTTTATTTCTAATTTCATAACGTATGTAACATAAATTGATATTATGTCAGACAACTCATAATATAACTTTTATAGACTTTTATTTTATTGACTGCAAAGGCAAAGCTATATTTATTGCTTCACCTTGTAACATAACCGTATTGGTATATATTACTTATCTACAATGGAAACATTCTTGCGAAGCGATTATATAAATTCTTAGATACCTGCATGTACATAGGTAATGAAAATGTTTGTTTATCTTTCTATCGAGTTATAAAAACTGCAATTTCTAGTAGCTTTTAGTATTTTTCGGCTGGATTTTTAAATCGTTTAAATTTATTTGCTAAAATAACAGACGTTTCGGAGATGTTTATTAAACATTTTAAATCTATTAATATACTTATTAATTTATTATATTACGTACCAATACCGAAAGAAGCAAAAATATTTTTTATTATTTATTTTATGTAGTCACAGTCAAGTGGTTAATACATTATTAGAGAAACATAATACGAAGGAGATATAATTGCCTTGACTCTACAATCCATGTTATTCGATACACTGTAGCCCTAGTAGGTACTTCCGTAGCAACTTGCACTGTAACATTAGACTGATTGTTATATGAATTAATTATAGATGCAATCAACGGAATTGACGCGTATCGATAAACGTAGAAGGAGTTTTACTACGACGTCATAAAATATCTAGACATTAACTTTATAGCTATTTAAACTATCACTATTAAACTAATTAACACTTGACTCTAGCTTAATCACTGGCACTTAGCGAGAGGAAAGTACACTTACGCTTTTTCTTCCTGAAAAGGCCACTTTCCTGCTTTTTCTTCCTTAAGACCCCCATTTCCTCGTTTGAAACAGGTCCCGGTTACTTCCTACACTGAGCGATATCCGTGGGCCGGAGTGTCCGATAGTACCTATCTGGTTTGTATCAAACGTCAATCAACTGGATGCGGCGGGTGTTCGATCGGATGCATTCCAAATGGGTCATCGTCCGGTATTGATACTATTTTTATCGAGAGCACTCGAACAAAGATGTTTAGAGTGTAGCGTTCGCGTAGGGTTAATCAAAATAAACAAGCCGGTAGAGCAGTGCAGTGGCAGGCAGTCGCGTGCGTGCGCGCAGCCCGAGGCGCATGAGATGACGGAATGCGCGCGAAGCAACCACCTCGCGCGTTCGGAGCCCAGCTCGCTTGAAGGTTGGAGGCTGTGGCGCCGGCGCCGTCCCGCGCCCGCCACACCGACCTCTCCTCTCGATAAAAATAGAAAGTCTCGGAGGCATACCGATTCCTTTTTTTTTCTGATACCTAACCATTATCAGAACCTTTGGATCACATCTGGTGTCCGCGCGTAGTCGAGAGCACTTTCGATTCGATACACGCGCTGATATGATTATAAACGATCGACTTTGAAGTTTCTTTTTGTAAACAATGATGTGGAAAATGGAAAGGAATTCAAACTTGTACTTACAACGACAGAGTAACAGACAGAACGTTTATAACAGTAACGCATTCCCAGATGATTACAATAATTAAATCTAATAGTCAGTTGCCTCACAGCGCGCTTAGTGCCTTCAATTTGTCAAAATAGCAGACAAGATACGGCTAGGATAAAGATATGAATTCAAGAAAGGTATCGTCGTGCCACGGAAATGATGGAAGATAAAATATTAGGAACCTGTAAGGCCTTTCGCGATACGATCCGACACGAAATAATATTACAATCAGAATTTGACTATATAAGGTTCAATTTTATGTAACATTCGAAATATACAGGCTCTTAATGTTTTATTTATTTACGTTAGTTAGTTACTAACGAGAGAAAGCCAGTAATATACAAGACAACCGTAATCTATTAAGCAGATTACACACAATCAACGAACTACTCGGCAATATGCATTGTGATATAGTGCACATAACAGCTATTTCATTACTCGAATGACACTAAGATAGTATTAGAAAACGGAATAGTATTAGAATTCACCGGGACTTCATATCGGTGCTAACGGATTCAACAGTACCTGACAGTAGTCCGACTAGAGATACGACTGGAACGGAACACCTTGCTGATTAATGCATGCAAGGATGTCAATTAGATACAGCTTATGCAGCTCCAGGTGGAATATAATCACGTTTGAGCCCACTTATGACCTAACCCGGTTTCAGAAGGACAATCATGTTTGTTTATTTGTCTACAGGTAACGGTATCGGCTGCGACAGTAAGGAAAGTTTTGGACTTTATAGGGTAACAAACGTGGGTGGTGAAGATATTAAAAAAATAACCATAACCGAATTGATTACGCACGGTGTCGACCCGCAATATAAACAGTTAGCAAGGAAGCGAGATGCACCAGATAAATCATCAATTTACGTTGCAAATGCAGCGAGAGATAGAGGTGTAGAATAAATTATAGTTAATGGGAGATCGTGTTCGCAGGGTATCGAGTTGTCGACGCGCTTCAATAACTCATTTCACAGGTTCACTTTCGTGATCTCAGCGTGCAGCGCCGTAGCACGGATGTAAACCGCAAGTGCAACTAACCCTCAGTCTTTCCTGAGTTCACTATTCTGATTGTCCGGCTCCGGATTTTCTGCGGTCTGGCTATCCGCTTGCATGAAAGCAATAATAGTCCGGTAAGTAAAAGGAGATATTGCGTGAAAGATACTCTTGATTTTGTTTAATGTGTAGGTTTTTAACGCATCTACAAAAGCCCGTGCTACTAACTCATTTCACAGGTTCACTATCAGCGTGCAGCGCCGTAGCACGGATGTAGCCCTCAGTCTTTCCTGCGTTCGCTAGTTTGATTGTCCGCCAACGGATTTTCTGCGGTCTGACTATCCGCTTGCATGAAAGCAATAGTAGTCCGGTAAGTAAAATGAGATACCGCATGACAGACAGTAGACGCTCTTAGCAGTTTGTTAATGTTTTTTATTGGGAAGGGGCATTTAAAGCAATAGTAGTTCAGTAAGTAAAAGGAGATAGATAGCTCGTAAAACGTTTTCTTTGTTTTTTTGAGTGCTGCTTTGCCAAGGGTGGCCAAGTTTTTTGGACGTTATCAACTTTTATGCAACTAATGCAACTCCTATAAGTTTTGAAGTCTGACTCGACTGCAGGAGAAATTCCAGGCAGGGCGCACCAACATTAACTCAAGATTGATTCAGACAGACATAATGCATTAGAACGGGCCTGGTCGGACACAAAAGCGAGGTAATAGTGAATCAGGTACATTGAGATACCGAGGTGAGAATGATTGGTAGTTACTACGCGATTGCTTTGGAGGTAAAGATATTGCAGAAAGTTCAGTACTTTTACAGTAGAAGCCAATTGGCATAGGCCAGGCAGCAGGACAGTAGGTAGAAGATCAATTGAACTTTATGTCTCGCGAAATCGAACCCACAACCCCGGACCGACAGCCCGAAGCTCAGACCACTAGACCATAGACCTCCGACGTTGAAGAATGAAGACGAATAGACGAGCTAAAACAAGAGTATATTGCAGTAATTACCTGTAGCGAAAGGTGTTTTTGTAATAGCATTATAATAACATATCCCAAATTACAATCTATGACATTATATGGGGATTCGAAAGTAAAAAGTGGTAATTTGTACTTATGACTGACTGATTGCTTATCTTGGTGTTAGGTTAATTACAATTATTGAATAAAAGAAATTCCGCTTATCGAATGGAAATATTGACAGGTCATCATTGTTATTATGTTCTATTTTGATTGGAATTAAATATTTAGGTATCAAAACACGTCTCTACATCATCTTATAAACCTTGTATGCAATTAAATTTTTTGTAAGATACAGTACCTAAGGCTAGCAGCACAAACTAAGAAAATGTTTATAAGGTACCTATAACTACCTAAGTATATATGCTGGAAGCGGACCCCAGCATTAGGCCGGGAAGACGCTAGGCATATAGTATATGTAGTGGCTAGTATATTTACTACTCATCTAGGGAATACAACAGCATCTCAAAATAATCAATGAAAAAGATTGTAAATCAATAACAACGAAAAATTTATGCTATCTAAGTCGACTCTGCATCATCCTCTGTCATAGAAACTGACTAGCAGATAATAAACCGCGATTCTGTTCTTTTCTGAGAGCTGTGAGTTCACTAGTATCAAACTTGCTCGTTTCCTTTTCTATCAAGCATCGACAAATACATCAGCTTCTAAAAAAATATCACTGAAACGACTCTATATCATTTTGTGTCATAGAGACTTTGTATGAACCTGACTAGCAGATAATAAAGCGCGATTCTGTTATTTTCAGCGAGCTGTGAGTTCACTAGTGTCAAACGTGCTCGTCTCCTTTTCTATCAGGCATCGCCTCACGAACTCAGTCCGCGATGGCGTTTCATTGAGCCTATTAGCGACTGGAACCTTCTAGCGGTACCTAGATAGTGGGCTCAATTCTAGATGCCACATGCCACCGGTTAAAGTAAAAATTAAAATCTATCTGTCACTTTTGAATTGATTGAAAAAAGGACAGGAGATTTATACTCTATGTTTTTACGCTTTTTTCGAAAGATTCTTGCGCGCATTTTGCACATCTACACTGTATTTTATCCGCCATCTTAAGACATGACGGCTATATTTGACAGATAACGCGTAAAATCACAGATTATATTCGAAAACCGTAAACAGTAAAATCTTCTGACATTTTTCAATAAGTATTATTAGTCAAAAAGTGGCAGGTAAATTTAATTTTAATTTTAGCCGGTGGCATCCATACCAGAATCACAGTATAATTCAATAGTCTGACGTTCTGACGGACGTATGTCAGACTCATATATTACACTGTGCCAGAATAGAGCCTAGTACCTACTTATTTTCGATTGTAACTGTTAAGCTAGTGATTGAGGTAAGCCGAGATACAGGTAATGAAACATTTAGTGATTAAGAACGAAGCTTAAGTGCATGTGTAGTGATCTCGTTCAATTTATTGCCACTGATAGTGGTCGTTAAGATCAGTAAAAGGTCATTACGGACAAAACTGTCTACTAAACGTTACAACTTCCACTTAATCTGTCTATAACTAAACTGAGAATAAAAGCTGCACCTACAGTACAGGTACAGGTTGTCTAAAATACTAAGTAAATGAAACTGATACGAAGGCTTTTTACGCGTTGTAAAACTCATGTTTTAGAAATCTAATAATTGTAAATGTAAAATGTCGGTTGTAAGTTCAAGCAAGATTATCTCAATTATAGGTTATAAGAGAACTATTAATAGTATAAGCATAACTTAAAAGTTTAAAGTTATTTTAATGATCAAATTTTATATGGCAGGTTTCAGTAAAGCTCGCACTCAGACCAGATACTACATGGTTTCCAGGAAGACATGGATGCTGCTGATGAACCAACTTATGAAACTAGACATCTTTTCCCAGTAACTTTTTCTCAAAATCTAGAAAATGTAGACCTCTACTTGTTTCTAAATCGTCAGCTTATCTAGTCGTAGTCCAATTTGTTTATTTTTATATTTCTGGAAAAGTTATTCAGTTTTATGAGCAGGTTCTTCCCTATTAGTATTTTTCATGACTTGTTGGACAACCGATATATTACAAAGCTACAAGTCGTGAATTCTTATCAGTTGTACAGTTAGCCACAATGATCCTCGCGCACTTTCTATCTGATAATGCCAATTCTAAAACCAAGATATCATGACGTAACTCCCTTTTATAGATTATAGAGTTTACTAGTATTGTTATTTTACTACCATGCATATTCTTGTTGCATAAACTTTGGTTTGATTAAAAAGTAAAAATAAAGACTTATCCAATCCGGCCATCGTGTTACTAGCTCGGACAAAACATAAAAACCTTGTTGCACTAAACCAATTTGTTTGCCGAAATGAAAGTAGAACTGTTTACTATATCGGTATTACGTTCAATGGAAATAAGAAAACCATGACAAGCTATTTTTAACTTAATTAATAGCATAAGCAAGCGAAACACAAAAGCTATTAATTTATCATCGACCTCCGGACCAAAACGGTACGTCTTTGTGCACATTCCAAAAAAAGTTGTTTGAAAAACAAGCGGAACAATAACGGTGCGAGCTATTACATTTTACGAAGATTGAAGGAAATTAAATAAAAAATAATGGAATAAAATTACGTTTCGAATAATAACAAAAATACTATTAAAACTTTCTCTTGCGTATCAACCGTATCCCGCAATGCTTACTTGCTCTGAACGTGAATTCCATCATGGAGCACATGACACCGCGAACGGCCGATTTTGTCACCACAGCCATGTTTGGGGCACAATATGATCACTATTATGGATAAATTTTATTTTTTTCTAGTCTTGTAATGTGAGTTTGAGCTAGATGCGTGTAGAGCACTGAGCAAAGGTGGTGCGGGCGATCGCCGGCTGACATCGGCTCGTTCATTAGACCGCACCAGTAAGCACAGAGAGTAATGCAGCTATTGTTAACCGTCCCTCGGGGTAGAAGCCGATCTCGTCCTAGTTACGCACACATGCCTACAGGCCTACACGTATGCAAAAAGAGACATCGCGGTCGATAGACAAAGACTAATGGATTTTAGGGTCAGTTATTGTTTAGTCTCGGCCGAAATAGAATCATTGAAAGTCTGAAATCTATTCCAGATTTGTTTGCGGTAGATTCATGGCGCCATAACAGTGAAATTCTAACTTAATTATGTTGGAAATTAATGTCGAAGTAAGTGCAAATTATGTTAACAGGGTCGTAAACATTGCGTTAACTTAATATTGGAAATTTCTAGGTGTTAGGTCTTTAGATTGGTCGAAGTTACGACATGGAAGCTGTTAGCTGAAAGTGAAACTAAAGGGATATAGCGTGATAAACTGCGGGTTGACGACTAGATTAGTTTCTATTCAAAGCTACTTTCTAAGTTTCTCCCTGGGGGAAATTGATCGCGTGGGTGGTATAAGGTAAATATATCCTTCGAGGTTTTGAAATAAACATAACGCCTACATTTCCGTGTTGTCCAACTGCAAGAAATCGAGTATCGTTGTCGGTTGTCGGCAACGATTATATCAAGTGAAGAATATAAAGTCAACAATTTACAATAGCCGGTAATTTAGTTCACAAATGGAAAGCAATGATAAACATGTAGGAAAGTTGTGATATTGTTTGGACATACCATAACCGTATACAATGGGTTGAAGCTCGCTTATCCGCACGCGACGAGGCCCCGTAGTACGAGGTAGAGTGTAGAGACCTGAAGATGGCTGGCTGACTTGTGGCCCTGCACGTGGGACCGTTCCATATTGATCATATTGTAAACTCGGTGGTAGATTCGTCTGCTGCGATCCATTTCGAGGCAAAGAGTTGTAATTCTGTCTATCGGACAGTTGAATATACTGTCGATTTACTAGTCTGAGTGAACCGTATTGTTCTCCGTGTTGACTAGGCAAATTCTTTGATCCAGTTCGAGGCAGTGAGTTGTAGACTTGTTCAGCGTATGGCTGACTGAACTGACGACTGATTTGTTGAGTGCCATTACGTGGGAATGTCCCATAGGGCTGTTCTCTGTATGGTTGTGGGGATTGTGTTTGTTGTGGTCGTGGAAGACTGTCATATTGTTCATCAATGGTCTGGTTTCTATATCTAAGCGGGCCATAGTTTGACCAGTATTGTGATTGGCTTTCAGGTTGTTCGTTGTAGTTTAAATAGGGACTGCTCCCTCTTATTTCATACCTATTCGAGTTTTGTGGTCCTTGTACATACTGATTTAAATTCTGTAAGCTCTGCGCCGGATAGTCTAGATCGGGTCGTCGTCTATACTTGTCTAACACATCGAAATATGGTCTGTGGTATGGTGCTGAGAAGCGATCTATGGCGAATATTTCACTTTGCGGTAGACCAGAGCTGTTACTGCTATTATTGCTTCGGTTACTTCTAGTACTGCTTCTTAGTCCATTCCGACTGAGCGAACCGTCTCCGCGTACACTAAGCTTCACTTCTAGTCTTTTGTCTTTCATATTTTCACTAATAGTTCACACACTCCAATGGCCTTTGACACTGTTCGCAACTAAATCACAACAACATCGACTTTAAGTGCTGCAATAGAAAATTATGATCCGTGGCATCAGAACCAATTAATTATAGCTTGTGGGGTTTATTATACAACAAAGTAATGCATCACGCTAAAGAAAGTAAATGACGTTTACATGAACGATAACTAATGATCGCTGATGTATTAGTAAATGACCATTAGCCGGTTTAAGCTCCGTTGTGAAGATAATTGAGGTTGGGAGGTTCAAAAAAACATCGGCACGATTCTCGGACAAAGGTACTGTCAATTCGCGAGACGTGAGATGGCGTTTAGATGAGCAACTACAATAAAAAAATCTGACAAGAGAAAATTCTTTCGCGATGTAACATGACAAGCTATTGCTTAATCGGGGAATGCATGGCCAATGCTGATAAGATCTAACGTACTATCAATTGATACGATAGATGGAATTTGCTTCTATGTACATATAAATATAAAAAAACTCTATAAACAACTTCTTTTTACCACAGCGGTAACTGATCCGTAAAAAACGGAACATAAACTCGTCAAGACCGTCGTTGTTGTTTCCCGTCAGGTCACAAAACTAACAAAGACGATATTGTTTTAGACATTGCTCAGCCGAATGCGAAATTCGGGCACCACCGGTAACTGTATATTTATATTGGACTCCCACAAAAAATACAAAGAGTACTTTCATCCAGTTTTCGAGCGAGAGAATTGAGTGAACTGAATATTTTGGTTCGTGTATATCTGTGGAAACACAAACACAGGCCGGTTTTTGGTATGCAAAACAGTGATGTCATTCTGCAAATAACTTCTTAGCACGCGATGAAACGAAAACGAAGGATTAGTAACGCTGATAAAGCATAAAGCTGATGTTCCTGTGACAGATATAAATTGTGGATTTTATGAGAATCGGTCGAGCTTTTTCGAATAAATACGTTAATTGAATTACACGAAGTATTTTCACTGCACGAGCACGTCCTGCAACCGTCCACTGTTCGACTGAGACATTGTGGAATCGTTATTATTGAAGGCGATAAGATAACGTCAGTTCAATAACTCATTACTTATATCACGTATAAATATATTGTAACCAGTACACAAATGCTACTCTCATGGGTGAGGAATGACGATTAGCCTCCATAAAGAGGCTATTGTTTGCTAATGTTTAGTTTCAAAGGTATCATATTATGTTGGGCACGTGCCAGTCGGAAAGTACTTGATGTAATTTCACCTTGTAAGGCCCTTATTAAAAGGAAAATATACGTATCTTCTTTAGGTCAAGGTTTTACTATTTTACAAGTATGCTGTAGTAACATTACGCCCACACCATTGTAATGGGCTGTACTTGAATTATCAACACTATGTATTCATTAGAGCGGGGTAAAATAAAATCTCGCGTGTATCAATCAATTGAGATCTAATTACTAGTGCATAACAGCTATAATAGCAAGAACAATGCAAAAGAAAAGCACGTGTAATATGTACCGGCGAACACAATGGCAAACAGACGACTAAAAAGGCAAGTCAAAAAGAAATCTGTCGAACTGTAACTGGATTAAAAGGTGGGGTTACTTACTAAGGCATCATTACTTGCTGCCTTCGTGGTCTAGTGACCTGAGCATTGGCTCCCGATCCGGAGGTTATGGGTTCGATTCCTACGGGTTGGAAATGTGGGGAATGCAAGTTGATTTTTATGAATTTATCACTCTGCGAGATTTTTCCTAGTTAGGTTAGGACAATGCTGGCTAAATCATTTCATTGTCTGTAAGAAAAAGATTCCGTGCTTCGGAAGGCACGTTAATCAGTCGATCCCGGTCACTGTTGCAGATAGAGGTCACTGTTTTACACAAACCACGTCAGGCCTATTAGCAATTTTTAATGGGCTGTTTAAAAACTTTGACACCACGGGTCCTTCGCCAACTAAGAGTAGTAAAGCATCGCAAGATTGAACGAACTGGTGACCTATTTACGCGGGCGAGGATGCTCAGATATCTGCGTGCACGAATTTTATCGCGTATCAGATGGGCGTGAAATGTAAACGTTTCGACATGGTTCCAGCGCTGTGTTAAGAAACTTGTTACTGTTTGTTAGTCAAACAGAGGTCTATTATCTGCTTTATATGAATCGCCGGCACTGAGAGGCTCCCGCGGCTTCGGAACTCAACAGAACCTTGTTTGTATAGGACTAAGGAAATTAAGATCGCTCCTACAGGGACCGTGGGAAAGCCACTGGTTATCCAGTACACTGAAATGGCGTTTATGAAAATTACCAAGTGTTAAACACAGTCGTAAACAATTTACAGCGAAGCTAGCGGTTATGTTGTTGGAGAGAAAGTACGTACATGTAAATGTAAGGTATACAACCAACAATTTTAGGGAAATGGAGCAAATCAGAAAACCGGTAGTGCCGTATGGTATCGGCTAAATTGTAAGATACAATGTGCGGGTGACGTGAGCCGAGTTGTCAGTAACGATATAACAATAACTCTATGAACTTCATGTACCTACGCTCGCTAGACGTAAACGCGACACTTCTAGCAATTTATGAGTAAACGTAAATTAAACTGCTAATGGACAAAGCAAAGCCACATTACTACAAAATACTTCGTTAACAATGCAAATAAGTGATTAATCCTTAATCGCTTTTAAAACTGCATTTTACCCCACAAACAATAATATCACATTACACCAAATTCCACTATCAATACTTTGTATGTTTGGTCTATTTCAATCGACTGCCACTCACTATATAATACTTAGTAATGTCACAGAGAAACTATAATACTTGGTAATGTATCGCAACACTGGCCTTACTATATTTCACTGATCAGGGTGCGGAATCGGCCGCAACTGGGCACATGTGATTCGAACTAAAGGGTTTCGTGCGACGGAGCGAAATAGCACGCCGAGTGTTCGAGATAAGCTGATAACGTCGCGATACCGATTTTATACTACCGATGTGAATGTACACTTATATGAGTAATACGTCAGGTAACCTCGATAACAGATGAAGTTGTACACCAAAATATTTCTATCATATTTTTTGTGCGCGAACGAATGAGCTATTGGTATAAAGCGACAGACTTCGGAGCGTAAACAAACTTTTTGCGGGCGCCGTTGTTGGAAGTTGGAAAGTCACGCACGTAGTTGCATTCTCACATAAAATAAAAGCAATGAGTCTTTTGTTTGGGGTGACGCGAGTCGAGTGACAGACGGGCCTGGCTGGATGCAGGCAGCTCGTGATCGCGGGACGGCCGAGTGTGGTCACGACTGCGTAAAATAATGTCGCAACTACCACTATCTCACCGAGAGCGTGCACTACCGATGTCTCCGTGCACTATTAACTGTATCCTCACTGCTAAATGTCACGAAATCGTCCTAAACATGAAAGACTACTCACCGAGCAGCGATTCAGGCATGTCCGTGATGTCGTCCGTGGCTTCTTCATCATCAGTCTTCTGTGTTTCATGTTGCTCCTCCTCGCGTTTCTTTATCGCCTGCAAGCAAGTTTTTACTTTAAAAACTGTCGGCACCATAAATGGGAAAAGCAACGTGCAAGTGAAAAGGCTAATAACTTGAGCCACACTGACCGTAGGCAGGAAGTTACTTAAATGTCGCGATATACATGACGGTGAAATGGAATGATCATGATACCACAAAACGCAAGCAAGGCAAGCCAAACAAAATGCAAAACCGAATCTAAATTGAAATCTTGCGTTGAATGTCGCTTTATCTTGCATACGCATCTCACCCGAGCGAGCCATCCTCCAGCCGCTTTCAAGCACCTCATTTTAATAAGTTACTGATAAGAAGCACTTTGGAAATTGGTCTGTGTTTGTTGCAGATTTATTTAGCACTACACTGTCGAGAAAGCGGCACTCCACTTATCGATTAATCGCGGTACACGAAGCATTGTTGGAGGAGTGCGAGCGGTGCAAGACAGGCATTTCTGCGAGCCTCGAGGAGGGTCTACAACTACAACTCCGCGGCGCGTTGTGGCGGCGGCGTCGTGGTCGAGGGCCCGCGCTCACCAGCCCGGAACAACCGGGGTATTCCGACAATTACCCACGGTGCCGTCGCCCACGACTCCACGACAGAGTTGTTCCGAGATTTATTACTGATTTGCACACTTAGAACGGTATATGGATCCCTTTGAGGATCTAGAAATCGACCTATGAATTACATTGCAAATTCTCGGTTAATTCAAGGCTCTGCTCTATTGAAAGATGCGAATACTGGCCCCGCCGGTGGTAATGTGTCGGCAGGTTGTACGCAATGTGGGGAGATCTCACGACGCTATTGTTTCTGCTATTCAATTCACCGGCGAACAAGAAATTCCGAAGCGGACTTGCGCAGCTTTTACCCTTTCGCGTGTTATAGATACCATCGAGATGAGCGCTCGACCGCTATCTCGTGTTTATTTTCCTTTATTAGTTTTAATTAGCGTGAAATACTAAATTACTACCTTCGTACAGAATTTCACTAAAATCACAGCAAGATTGATTATAATAACAGTATTTTTTTAAACAATTCAAGGTTAGTAATATGCTAGTTTTTGCATGCAAGTAACATTCCCACGAGCACAAGGAATTAGAAGCTTCTAAATTTCATACAGATAAAATCTTGTACGCATGATGGCACATCTATGAATGGATATGTTTCACAAAACATCCTTTGAAACGTCAGAGTCGAAACTAGGCAGTGAAAAGGAAGTCATCGAGGAAACCACATGACATTTGCAGGATCAGATAACGGAACGGAAAACGGTCTAGCAGTAAAGGAAGGAATAATATACAAAATTAGTTGATGAGATAGTAATCTAGTATAGGTAAATAAAGAACTGACGTGACGGAACGACCTTTGTTTGGGTCGTTGACGCTCTGCCTACCCCATTAGGGATATAGGCGTGATTTATGTATGTATGTAAATAAAGGAAAACGTTGGGCATTAAAAAGATGAAAACATAATCGTAAATGAAGTCAGGTCAACTTCGAGAAGGTATGGTAAAACGATTGGAAGATAACAAAGATTTGGAAAGAAAACTTTCATCTATATTTTACTCCCTGTAAAGTATAAAGACGTTGGAACCATTATATCATTTACCGGAAACACTGGCTCCACGGCGGAAACAGTAAAGATTTATTCTACTTCAATAATTCACGACTTGCAACACAAAGTAATGAAAGCAACTGATACCGAACATAACAATTAATAATGCCGTGATGGAGTTCATGAATGAAAATACCGAAATTCTCGCTATAATTTATTATTCCTTCTAAATATTGATGCAACTTTCTACCGCTATGTACTGTTACGATGATATCATAAAAATATAAAGAATGATTTATGTGCTATGGAATGCTGATACCAAGGCTAGAGGGACATCAAAGTACAGATAACATAAAACGACAATAATGAATGACGAAGGCACAGAATTTAGTTTTAAGATTTTGGAAAGATTATGATATGATAAATAAACAGACTCAGGGCTCAATTCTAGATGCATCCTGCTAAAGATTTGCTCTTCTTCTTAGCGTGTCGAGGGCAGACACTACACTGTTGCAGCCCAGGAGCCGTATTTTTGAACCGCTCGAATCGGAATTCGCATACGAAAGAGAAGCATTCGCATGCGATTTCCATACAATTTTGCGCGCGAAAGGTACTCTTTCGTATGCGAATTATATTCGAGCGGTTCAAAAATACGGATCCAGAATTCAATAAGGCTACGTTGACAGCATTTTCAGCAAAGATTAACTTGATACAGCCCAATAAAAATAATAATTTTGATTTGATCCTATGCGGTTTCTCTTAAGTGTTTTGCATTATTGTGACAGCTAAAATTAGACGAGTAATGTAAAAATTACATTTAGAACGTAAAACCAAAGTATAACAACAAAATGGCCAGTTTGACTGTCCCTTTCAATTCAATTTAAATAAAAGTGACAGGGCCAATTTAAATTACCTTTAGTAAGTGATATAAAGAATTGAGCCCATAATTTAAAATCTTTTGATATAGGGCACGAAAATGGAAGACAAAAAGTTTTAGAACCGTCATTTTCTTTACTTTTATCAGTGTAGATTTTTTTACGACTATGTTTGAAGACCGTTAACCTCATGCAGCCTCCCGGGTATTAAAACTACATTCTTTGCAATACACACTAATGCTACCATGACGCTATGTCTATCTACAATAACATTTTATCTGCAATCTTCACAGAAGCATTTGAGGATCAGGAACTTTTTTGAGGTCTTATCTGATTCGAGTATAACTATCGCCTTAAAACTACAGTTTCATTTATAGTAAACGGCAACAAACTATTATTTAGTATTGTTACAAACTGCTGCTACTAGCAATAGTAGCAGCAGTTTGCAAAAGCAGTAACATTTGATTATTATGTATGTTTTGATTTACCGTTAGCAATACGTATCAACTATATCAAAACAAAACCCATAGATGTCACAAAAATCCCTTTTATGAGTCGGCGTTGTATTAGGTGTTTTGGAAAAATTTGTCGCTGACGAAAAAGAGATTAGTAGGTACTCTAACTCTTCCAAATAACAAGTAATTTTAAAAGTTCAAAAAACCCAACTGCGTAGTAGAAAGTGAGCTTTAAAATTTTAAATCGTTGTAGATTTTAAACGATTGTTCAAAACGAAATAAGATGCAGAAAAACTCGAATTTATTTTCAAATACCTATTCAATGATACCACACTCGGCATAGTTCGTCGACTTTAATTTCTTTTAATTTTCACAAAATGGCGTCTGATTGTCGCCATATTGATATTTTATCAAAATCATACTCGCATCACATATATTTTTTTCAGAATTTAGATCACAATATTTTTAAGTCTCCTATCGTTTTCCAATCTTGAAAATGCGGCGTTTGTCGGAATACCTCGCCTTAAGACGAATACTTACGTCGAATCAGCCTTTACGAAACTCGTGATAAAATTAGAGTTGTTTTAAATAATGTTTGATAACATGTTTGACAAACCCTCCTTTGCGTTGCGCAGTCGGGTAAAAAGGCACGTCTACTATTGGCTTGACTGTCCATCATAGATTTTTAATGCTAACTGGACCAGTCATGTCAACTGATAAAGAGATTGTAATGGATCTATTGTTTAATGTCTACCAGGATGATAAGATAGGCCATTCAATGAAATAATACGTTGAGAAAGCGGACGCCTTCTAGTTTTAAGGTGCCTTTGTTAGCGAGTTTACCACGACAATGACCTTTTGCTTCCTCGTTACAGTTAGATTTATTACAGTGAGTTAACTGGGAGACAATAAAAAAAATGTAATAAATTATTTGAAGACAGCGAACGGAAACAGTGTTTCAAAAGTGAATTTAAGAGTTGAAACTAATTAGACACGAAGACACTTTGTATTTTAGAAGTTAGAAAAGAAACCTTTCTTTTTTCCGCGGATTTTTTATTAAAAAAAAACATGACTTTACAGTTCTAACAGAATTCTATCAATATTTCGTAAGCAAATTGTTATGCACATAGAGCTTTCATCAACTACAAATAGTCTTCCCAAAATCAGCCCCAATCCAACTAGAGGATGCCCATATGTGTTATGAAGATTGCAGACAGACATGCTATACTAATGAATGACAAATACAGTTATTGATAGTTTACCAGGAACTTCAAATACAACTTCAAATATTAAAGACTAAGGAAATGTATATAAGTAGGAACTTTTCTTCTTCATTTGAACTTCCAGATACGAGGCGAGCATGAATGATGAAAAAATGCAATGGTATAACCTGCAGTTTTAATTACAATCGTGTTAGTAAAGAATGCAGACGTCATGCTACTACTACTACAATGAAACATCCCAAGACCTTTGAAACTCCAGACAATGTTTATATGCTCAGTGCAATGTACCAGCAGACATACAGAAGAGTTAGTAAGAAAGAGGTGGGCGTGCCAGCACCTGCGCAATGAGGTGTTGTGCGCGGCTCGCGTCGATCTGGTTGACGCGTTTGTTCTTGAGGTGGTGCGGAGTGTCGCGCCGGTGCAGTCGGCCGCCGATGACGGCGCCCGAGTGCTGCCGCTCGTCGACGCCCGCGCGCCACGCGACGCGCCGACCCGCCCGCTACCACCCACACCGTACCCGTTAGGATTTGTCTCGGGCAGCACGCAAAGGGGTTAAAACACTGACAGGTTGTGGGGCATGGCTAGTGCCCCTGACAAGTCGCGAAGCCGTACTACAGTTTTCTGGAACCATTTCGGTGCATTTTCGCACCCCTACACAACGTGTAACAGAAAGGGTATATGCATCGAGAAATGTGTGAATCTACCCATGATACTGAACATTCCCTAAGGAACATAGGTCGAAATACGAAAAAAAAAAATTTTACTTCCCATACTAAATACGCTATCAGCTGATGCATTTTGTATGAAAGGTCACTTTTTTTTTCGTTTTTCGACCTATGTTTCTTAGGGAAAGTTGTTCAGTTTCATGGGTAGATCCACACATTTCACGATACATATACCCTTTCTGTTACACGTTGTATATATAATGTAACTTGGAAGTCTGATATATTGGGTCATTACATATGAAATTGCCGTTCTTTCATAGTTGACAGTATTGAGTATCGGCAATTTCATAATGTAAGGAACTAATACTAGATTTTATAATTAATTTATGATATCAAACCCCATCATCAGATGTATCATTTGCCATAATCATCACGCTATTTGGCAGGCGGGTTGGCGAGTGAATTACTTTTTATATGTATTTAATTTACAGGGAACACTGCCCATTCCCCAGATTAATTATTTAGTCGCCTTTTACGAAATCTACAAGAAGTTATGGAGTGGTGCTATTCTAACTGTATTCTAAGCAAATACAAAAACCCACTCAGTATTTCTGAGTTATGGAATACGTCAATTTTATGCTGACACATAATCAGCAGAACGTTTACTATAGACACAAAATATGCTAATGCATGTAGTAAAGTAATCAACCTTAGTTATGGTCTGTACCCATAAATTACTATCGGTCAATTTCACTGGGATACTACAATAGATATTAAATTTCTACACTGCTACTTGGCATAGGTATCTATATTGAATAGGCATAAAAAAGTTTGGTATCATAAAACATTATGTGTCGACCCGGCAGTTGTACGTTTTAGGGGCATTGACATTTTTGTCACCGAAAAGGCAATTAACTTCTTCAACATTTTATTTCTGTGGTTAGCGGTTTTGTATCTTTTTGTTTTTTCCTAACGATGATATTGTAGTAAATATAATATTATTTTGCTAGTGTAAATCCTTCAATGCGAGCTGGCTGAGACAAATCACTAGCGGCATAAAAACCTCAAATAAAAATTAAGAGTTTCCCTTTCGAAAGCAACACTTAAGAAACCCAGAGTGGAAGAGAAAATACTTGTTAATTTTGTTCTAAGATTACTGCTAAGGTTGCAGTTAAAAGTCCAATTTGCAACTACATTGAGTTAATGATACTTGTCCTGTTAGATAAGTTCGCAGAAAAAAAGACTTGTACTATACGAACTTTAAAGCTTTCTCGGCTAGCTTTCTCAATAAGTTAATTATAATAAATAATTATTCTGATCAGGCTCATGAAATTACTTATTTCGCGAACGTAGTACAAATCTCTCAACTACATGTTAGAATCCACTTTCAGTACCAGTGTTATAAAATTACAGATGTTTTATCTCACGACTGCCGCATAGCCATACTTGTGTGTGTAAATGTACCTACATGCAGATTGCCTTAGTGTGCGTAAGCTCGGCATAGTAAACTTGTAGTTACGCACACACGCACAACTAGTATTGCTAAAGCACTATGCAGACCTTCCGATTCGATCATCCTAAATCGGACAATATGTTACCATTTGTGCAGGTTTTGCTAAGTGCGATATATTGCTCCTAAATTTTGTCTGTTATAGACGCTTACAATTTGCAAAAGTGGCAAATTTCAACGACTCCAAGGAAATTCACGTTACATTATTTGATTTTTGCAGATTCATAATTTTTGAGATGATCACACCATCCGATTTAGGATGTAGGATCGGAATGTCTGGATGGTCCTTAAGTGTTAGTCGTGAGATACAACATAAGGTACCAGGGTGTCATAGAATGTAAGCGTTTTACCTCTAGTTCGTCTGAGTCGTCGTTTTCGTCGTTTTCCCCTTCGGACGATTCCCGGTCAGGAACTGTTTCTTTATCACTGTCCTCTTCGCTAGGTTCCGGTGGTGGCGCTGGTGCATGGAATACTGCTGGCTGCTGCAAAATACACTTGGATTAGAAACAATGCCTCAATCAAAAGAAAGTATTTTTACATTTAGACTGAATTATATGAAGTAGCTTATAAGTACTACGCAAGAGATAGGATAATGGGCCCGATTGGTAACCACCACGACTTATCTAAATCTCAACTAAAATAATTGCCATCCCGTTCTGTTCTCTCATGATAGACAGTGACAGATATGGACTTATATTATTTAAGTCGCGCATTTTACAATCACGAATCGCTACCATTATTATACCATGGGATAATGAAATCTAGAATAAGTTATGATTTTTATGGCGTAGATTAGTGCAACATAAAAAAGGTAAACACATTATACGCAACTTACACGTGGCATACGTGATCTATTCAAATTATAATTTTAAATGGTATATCGTAACAAGTAGTCGAGGTGAAGATTTCTAACTAATGAATAATTAAATTACGATTTTCTTCTATAGAATAATAATAAACTTCTAACGTGACAGGATAACACAGACGGCACAGTTTTTCCAACGTTTCCTTCGCTTGAATGTCTCGTATAGTAATATCAAACTTGCAATCTTCGCCATCTATCTGCAATTATTTTAAATCTCTGTGAAAAGACTCTCGTCTCTACGCAAAATTATTCTACCATTCATATTACCAACATATACATAGGTGGACTTGAGCTTTATTATGATTGCCAATGTTATCAGGAAAGTTGCATGTTGCTCTTACAAAAATGACTGTACACTTCGAAGGATTTTGCCACCACACTGGGCCGATAATTGGCGAGCTCTGTGATGCTTTAAGGGGATCCCCGGTGCCGCCATGCGCCAGCGCCCTCATCAGTAAAAATATCAAAACTCACTGAAAACGCTATTAATCGAAAATCCGGTAGATCAGATTAAAGTATAAGTACTGAAGTATAGTTTAAGCACTATAAATTCATGATTCAGTGTTTACAGCAGTTACAGATACCAAAAGTGCTAAAAGTGTCCGTTTTTCGCAAATTTTCTTTCTGTTACTACCACGAACTATGAATTTCAACTTTATGAGGTTCTAAATTATCTTCTTTGCTTTTACTTCAATCTGATCTACCGGATTTTCGATTAATCGTGTTTTCAATTAATTATGATTTTTTGACTGATGAGGGCGCCACTTGGCTCAGAGTAGCCCCTTAACCCGGTATCACACAGACATAATGTACAAAATCTAATAATACTTGATTTTACCTTGGGTGGTTCCATGACCGGTGGTTGCTCGGGCGGTGACAGAGGCAGGCCGTTGGTCGTCGGCGGCTCTTGCACTTCCTTCGTCTGTGTAACGTCGGGCGATCTCCCCGCTAGTAGTTTGTGTGCCTTCGCCTTAAGCTCCCGCGGGTGTGGCGTGTTTTGACGGACGAATGGAGTCTGTAAATAAACGATATGTAGTTTCAGTTTTAAGTATGAAGGAAGTAGGAATAAAATAATGATGGTCTTGCGAAATAAACATGCGCATGCTTTATGTTGAAAATTTAAAAATATTATGATGACGAAACTTTGATAAATAATTTGATGCAAATTAAAATTGTAGGTATACGAATATTGAGATGTAATGCAAATAATTTAGTAAAATGTAATATAAAAGTACTTTATCTAAAGAAAATAATGGTCTATGATACTTGTACACATAAGTATAGTTTCAAATAAATCAAAGCAAGATTACTAAATTCTAGCTTAGATATGGCTTGTCTGTTACAATGTTATGTGTTGATAAAGTATGTGATTCAGGGTTCCCCTTTAGCATGTAGCGACCTGTAAATTATATTGTGAGCTTGTATTGTAATCAGCAGTTATAAAAAAAAAAACAATTACAACACAACAAATAAGATACAAAATCAAATGTTTGACTTGATAACCAAACACGTTATCAAGAAAAACACTAAATAAACAAGCTCTCAACAACCTTTCTTTATTGAATGCACCGGCCTCTCATGTCCTGGCCCTAGCACGAAAATTGTGATAATTGTCACTTAACCTATTAACTACTTAGGTTGAAATTACTAACGCTATGAATCACTATGATACTCATGATATCAGCTTCAAACGGCACATCTCCTTGATGTCATTAAGACGTGATACCGGTGCTAGCTAATCTAAAATGCAGTCTAAATAGAGCGCTTGGTGTAGTCGGGTTTCAGGTATGTACTGAATAATGTGCGTTATTTTTTATTCTTAAGCAATGTATGTTCTAAACTAGTAAACTTTCTGCGGTAAATATTTCTGAAACGTGAATTTTGACGCTTGTTACTATTTTATGTTTATAACGTGAAAATATAGTACAGGCACAGCCCGCCGCGCTCATAAGTAATCTGTGGTAAATGGATACATTTTTGCTTTCTATATTTCCCATGTTTTAAACATAATATGCAATGTAATATGAGTTTTTACATCGCAAAATTCTACCAAGTCATAATTCAGTTTAAACAATTAAATCCACAATAATATTTTATGTAAAATACTTAGACGATAATAATTAGTATTAGGATAATTTGTTTTGAATTACTTTTACTACGCGTGCATAGGTATCTCAATAGTTTCTCATTTCGTATAATCAATTTTATAAAAAGTGAAATTAACTAATCTATTTTTCATATTTTCATTAAATTTACATTGTTGTGTGATTGCAATTTGGAGCATAGTAAATGTCTTTTGTTGGTTTGAATAAAGTTAAGTGGCGATGATGAGTTAGCGTATTTGTTTGTATATCATCATGAGACTCAATCTACTATCTATACTATTATAGGTATACTGTTCTACAAAAGAAAATTCTATTTCTACTGCATTAACTTAGAAACTTTTTTTACTTTTCAGACACAAAACACGACGGAAAATACAATAAAAGGGCGTATAGCATGGATGACATCAGTCCATGCTGAGAAACCAGAATAATCTAGTACTAATTATTCTAGTAGACAGGTATATAGGTATGTAAAATTACATTTTAAAATAACTTTCAAAAATATAAAATCATGATACAAGATACGCTGAAAATTGATCCCAAGTAAATGCAACTAAGACATTTTTAGTAACAGACCGTGAAATCCAAATATTACGTAATTTATTTCTAATCTACAATTTCATTTTCATCTCCGATACCTAGATCTTTTTCCCACGGTTAAGAAACTAAAATGTCAGAATATAAAAGCTATTTTTACTTAAATCTACGAAGGTTGAACATACCTACTGTTATCTAATAAATAATAAACTACATTTATGCGCAAGATTCTAGCAGCGAGCTGCGCCAAACATTCTTGATTTGAGTGCAATCACATTTTTCTATTTGTTTAACTATTTCATTATCTGTTTCAGGAATTTCATTGACAAACTTCGCTGGAAAGCTATTACAATTATGTATAAAACAATCTTATCGCTTCTGTATGCTATCTAATTTGTTTGTATTGGATTTATTAGGATCGCAAGCGTTTCCGCGTGTGATAAGCAACTTCAGACCGCCACGATGGCGGATGGGTATGTGAGTCATATCATAGTTCATGCTCACAGAATTAGGACAACGATGGATCAAAACAGGTGACTGAAAACCTTGAACTAAGCTGATTTTAAGCTGCTTAGATTGTAAAATATTAGGACTCTTGTAAAATATAAATTTCAAAGAACATTCTCTGTGTAGGTACTATTAACGCTGGAAAAATGAATTTATCAGCCAGCTTAGGATATAGGTTCTTATTCTATGGGATATACCTACGAATAAAGGACATATACAGTCAAAAAAATAACCTCAGTTTTTGAATGTTGTTTTTGACATTTACACGACATCTCTGGCCGCAATTTTTTTTTTTTTTTATTATTATAGAGTTGAAGCATATGCAATGCAGATCAGCAGAACGAACTCATCGTTCACTCAGTTTTCAAAAATAATAAATTTTACTAACATCACTGGCTTAATTTCTTGCAGGCCATTTTGATTTCACAGGTATATTACAGTCGTGATTGCACTCAAACCGGCCAGTACCTCAGAGAGGTTAGTAATGGAGGAGGACAGCCTTTGCAGCGAGCTCCTGCGCTGCGTGGTGACAAGTTTGCGCACTACGTTCATCGGCCGGCGCAGTGACAGCACGAGAGGCGCGGACGATTCGGAAAGTGCCGTCTCGTCCTCTTCCAGAATCGATGGCACCTTCAATACAAACATACTGGTGGTACTACCGTACCGTGGCCGGGTGGAGTGCGCTTGCATCCTTGATTTACAATAAAAAAAAAAAACATCCTTTAAGAATGATTACCCTATCCCATGAAGGAACTGTTGCCGGCCGGCGCCTATTAAGTACTAGGTAGGTACTATTACCTAAAAGTGTTAAACAAACGTGTATCTAAAAGGCGGTGCACAATCAGCAAATCTGCTATTTATTGCGTTCAATTTTTTTTATTATGCGCTACTTTTATTTAATCAATAATAAATACTGTTTTACTCTGCATAAATCAAGTATTCATTTGTGTATTTACATGATTTTCCTTGTGTACAAATTCATTATTAAAAAAGTTTTGTCAGTTTCTAACTTGATAATTCAGAAAGTAGGTGTAGGTATAGGTCCCACATCGGAAATTATCATATTGAATTCACATAAACGTTACACAAATATTTAGCTTTTCTCTATATTAATAAAATTACATTAAACAATTACAATACTTGTTTGTGATATCTTATTAGTGAAAATCTATAATTCTTGTTTTTTTTTTAGGCATAAACATTCCCTAAAAAATCCCGCGTATACATAAATCTAGGATAAAGAATGCCAACACCAACAGTTCTTCAATTTCATAAGTAAAATAAACCAGCACCAATATTCCTTACCCATTTTAAATTAGAGACAAATAATAAAGTTTTGATTGTTGTTGGTTTCATATAAAAATGCAAATTTAAGGGAATAACTATTATATTTTTTTTTAGAAAATGTAGATGTATAGCACCTAGAACCTCAACAATATATTTCTCTAGATTCTGACACCGGGTACTTGCCGAGTACGATAAGAAATAAAATAAAATGTTTATTTAAATTACACACAATTCATAATTATTCATAACCACTCGTCACCTCTACAGGTAATTTATGATACAAAACATGCAAAATAAAAGAAATGCCAATCAAGTACATGATTTATTGGATAATAAAAACACACAACTTTAAACCTAAATAATACTGAATTTACTTGTAATTATATAAAAAAATAATAATAAAAATAAATAATAATACAAACTTTATTAGCACGAACCTTCCGCAACCTTTTATAAAGCATTTTAAAGCTGATTTTTATCAAAAAATTTGGTAAAAGGTAAAAGTCCTCATAAAATAAAACTATACGTACTAATTTTATTCTAGCCTACTACATCACCCCACTGTTGGGCAAAAGCTAAGCAAGTTTATAGAAAAATAATACAATACATGCATTTTGTATTGTAATATAGATAGATGTACCTTGATAGCATGTTAAGTATATCGTTAAGATCTTAGGTAAACTATCTTTCAGCGATAATCATCTATCAATAAAAGTAATAACTTAATAAGACTAATGAGACATCTAAAAACTATGTACTCGAATCGTAGTGAAAAATACCAATCGATACCAATAGTTATTACTCCAAAGCTACAAGAATAGAACTGAGCGCTAAGTAAGCTCTTTGCCGAGTAAACCTCCGCCCTACGCTCCTAAACCAATCCCTTGTTTTAATCGACTTATTTCTCGTCGCTACGCCGAAATCATGTAGATATATAGGTATGGATCTGTAAGCGTAGGTATACGTAGCGTAGGTGTGGTTGCTAGGCAACCGGGACCGCCAGGAATGCCTGTTGGGAAGGGAAATGCAACAGCATGTGCTCACCTCTTTAGCTTCTGGCGCGTCTTCGGTGAACTTGACGGAATGGGTGCGAGATGCTTCTTTCTCCTGCCAGTCTTCGTCATCGTCGTCACGAGAGACGCTCGATTCTGTATTAAATTAAATATATTAGTGGGGTTATAGATATCGGTATTTGAATAGGATGTAGATAGTCTATAATTGCTCCTGTTTCGAAAGGTGCCAGTGCCATATATCACTATCTCTACCTCGAAGTTTTGTCTTAGTTTTACGTGGAGAAAACTTTGGAAACGTATTTGAGTATGTTTTTCTATGAATATTACTGTTTCTGTGTAACAGATCCAAGCAGACTAGGGATTAATCCAGGGATTGGGTGGTAGCATTGCTTGTGAATATATACTGTACTTGGAAATCTGCTTGACAAGCGTAATGAATATGGTTAAGAAATGAGGCCTATAGTAGTAGCACAGTATTATATTACTATAAAACTCCATCTACTTTAAACCACCTTTTCCTAAGTTCAAATCTAAATGACCCATAAAACCTGTATGCCAGGAACGCACCGGTCGTTCCAACATTTTTTGGCAGCCGAAAGCGGCGCTAGTTAATTCAGACCGAGCCTACTTCGCCATACTTGGAACAGTCGGAACGTTTTGGACGCAAGCCAGATACGTACACAAATTATCCGCCGGGCTGTCTGATAGCAATACAAAGGCGATATGGAGTTACTAATGGCCGGTGTGGAATTTAGCACGTTCTGCTTGTAATACAGTAGGTTATTTAATGCATGTTCATTATCATTACAGAAACATTTGGTAAACCAATATGTCATGAAATATTCGAAGTAAATAACTAAATACTCGATTCGGATTCTGGGTTCCTATGAAATATATTTCATTGATTTAGATAGTATCTTTCTCATTTAGGAACCGATAAACTTAACCATTTGCACCGAAAAAAAAAAGTTACATAACAGTCTGCCTAAAATTAGCCTGCTGTTTGAAGGATAATATTTACGTACAAACAAATGGTAAAATTACCCAAAGACTACACAAAGACACATTCAGCCAACTACCACATAGACAGACATAAAACACATGGCTTTGCACGAAATTGATCCTCAATATGAGCAGCTATTAGGTTCACTGCTTGTATTCTTTTACTCTGTGGCATGATGTAATATGAATCACCATGAAAAAATACTGGGTGTAAAAAAGATTTACTACCCATAAAACTGAACAACCTTTCCCAAGGAACATAGGTCGAAATTATGAAAAAATAAGCCCCATACAATATTGCAACCCATACAATGTTGCCAGCTCTTTGAGACTTATGTTCCTCAAGGAAAGTTGTTCAGTTTCATATTGGGTAGGTTCGCGGTTGGTTCATACTCTAAATTCCGGTCAGCTTATTTATTTAAACTCAGTACAGGGTAATTTTTATTTACTTATCGCAAATGAGTGAATGTACTTGCAGTGTTCTACATTTGCATGATTTATTGCTATGTGCTTTTAAAAGTGCAAAGTAATAGCTACTGCAATTAAGGAGTCTTGGTACTTATGCTATTGGATAATACTGACTGTCGGTTTTGATTCTAGTATTTTCTAAATAAATTTTACAAGAATTAAATTTGTTTATTTTTTATATGGGAAGAAACCAGTCCAGTAGTAAACTAATTCATGGTCTTATCATGGCTTGTTTTTCAAACAACAAGCCTCATGAATAAACACTTAAACACGTATCACTTCTAAAGAAACACTGGCACAAAACCAACAGTCCGCAAATGAAATAGAAATAGTTGTTTTATCTCACCACTGCCGTTTACCCATACTTGTGTGTGTGGTTAAATTTTGTAATTGTAACCTAAGTAAAATGTACCCACCAAAAACATAAATGTAAAAATAGAAGCCAAGTTCTTGGTAGTTTGGTGCATGGTTTGCACAAAAAAGTTGTGATATCAAAAAAGCGGGCCAAGTCAAGGGTTTATTAAAGTAATTCTAAGCTCTTCAATAAGGTATCATTTCAAATAACTTGGCCAAAATGTATTGTCTTAGTGTGCGTAAGAATGGTATAGCAAACCTGTAGTTACGCACACAAGGGCGCGTGACTATACCGGGCGTAAGGGACAGCAGCGTACCGAAAACTGATAGGGATTGTTCAGTCAACGAAACTGAACAACTTTCAACAGGAAATTCTTTCAGGTAATAAAAAAAATGGCATTCCCATACAAATTGTCTGATCGAGGAGATCATTTCGATGGCATTTCTATTTTCATTTCCTTAAAGAATTTCCTGATGTAAGTTGTACAGTTTCGTTGACTGAGCAACCCCTATCAGTTTCTGGTACGCTGTCTCTTACACCCGGTATGCGCAACTACAAGTACGGCTTAGCTGCAGTCTTGAGATAGAAAATAGTAACTAAAGGAAGCCTTACCTCGTATTCTATCTAGTTCCTGTGACTGTGAATTAAACCTGTGTTCCCTGAACCAGTGTCCACTGCCGACATCCGTGTGTTCCAGCTCTATCGTGTGTCAAGTGTCAAAAGTGGCATTTAGTATTTACACGGCAAAAACAAAACAATACGGCGTGGTGGCTATTCACATCCAAATACTTATAAGTCTTTCCAAGTGGGTATTTAAATAAAATAGTTATTATCTTAATATGTTTTTTAATTTAAAAACAATTTTTTGAAATAAATTAAGTTTTTGACAAATTGGTTACATTACCAAAACTGTTATTTAATTGCATTTTCATATCTAATAAGATAACTAAAACTTATTTAAGAAACATGTTGTTAGATTAAAAGATGTGTAAAGAGTGTTTACCTTTATTTAAATACCTGATTGGACAGTTATTGTATCACAAGACTAAGTTCTAATGGTTACTTTTACATGTAAGTCAAATACTTTAGAAATTATGTGTACAAATCCCGAAAATATCCATTTTCTTTATATACTGCCAAAAAAAAAAACAATTTCAATAACTTGATAAAACATTGAAACAAAAAATAGCTTTTCGAAAGGTCATAGTAACAGAACGTTCTCTTGTTATACTCATAAAATCATTCATGCGATTTCTTTAATAAAATACAACATGTTATTTCTTTCGTTACGAACTGATGTTATTCAGATAAAGGCACTGACTGAAAAACTCTTTGAAATATCTTATTCAGTCTGCCCTATGTCAGTGATTTGGTAGTCTAAAAAGATGAAAACATTTACTCATTTAATAGGTACGTATAGAACGGGTATGTCAGAAAGGGATCTTGAAATCAGAGGGGAACGAGGGAACGATAGCAGCAGTAAAATGAATTCATTACATCTAAACGCTGCTGCGTTTTGCTTTACACGTGAAAAAAATGTATCTTTAGATATACAGGGAAAAGAATAATTAGCTAATTAAACTTTAGGGTGTCGACGTACCCAACTGAACAACTTTACTCAAGGAGCATAGGTCGCATTGTGAAACAAAATTGGCTTTGCCATACAAACAAGACAGGGGCTCACCTCATTTTATATGGGAAGGCAATTTTTTTTCTATATTTAGACCTATGTTTCTTGGAGAAAGTTGTTCAGTTTCATGGGTATGTTCAAGGTTCACAACCTAAAGATTGGTCAGCATTTTTTTTACTCTCGGTAAAATGATGAATACATAATGTGAATAACCACCAGCCGCTGCAGAATTAAATCAAAAAAGCACAAGAAGCGTATGCAAGGACGTTTGCACCATATGCTCGCTGGCACAATAAACAGCGCACACACTGGGAAGAATTTATTATCCCATTATTTTTTACTATTCCCCATGATTCATTGCTACTCACTTCTAACACTGAAGAATGAAATAAGTGGGTTCTTTTCATAATTGTCTGCGGTGGTCGCAAAAAAGACATTAACTTCATGATGAGGTAAGTAGACGAGTACATTGATTACGGCAAAAAACTCTTATTTTATGTTTAAAAACCAGAAGATGTTTATGTTCTTTTTTGCAACTACTATTTTTGAAATTCTGGTAAAGATATTAAAAAACATTTACAATAAGCGACTACTAAGTATCTACTACTATAAAATGAAAACGATTCTAAAATAGAAAAGTAAAAGTGCTTCACAAAATTGAATTTTCTTAAACAAGTAAGTATGAAGGGCACTCGATAAACTCTACACCATTGTCGAAGAGAAAATACAATAATTCGATTCAACGGCTAGGACAAGCTCTTAGATAGAGCAAATAATTTTAAACCTTTGACAATAGCGTAGAACTCCCACATAAAATGTACACAGTATAGAAAACCCAAGCAAAGAAAAGAGGTGACATAAAGGTTATACATACCGGGTTGCTGTGTGTAGCTAAGCTGTGGCAGTAAGAAGCATGTTAAGATGTTCTCTCCCGTTTCTTCGTCTCTATCCGTTTGAAAGGTCAATAGTGGCTGAGCCTGATTCTCTGAGAGCCATACAGCCTTCAGTTCTAGGTTTACTAGTGTGTAAGGTAAGTACTGTAACCTGGAAAATTCATAAAAAATATATTTAAAAAATGCATTACATCCATTGATTACATCAAAGAAAAAATCCTTTTTAATAAGCATTGATTGGTCGATTCTAAACAAGAATATGACATTCGATTTATAAATTAAGGTCAACGCTCGCGTAAATAAAAACATCAAAATATCATATTTTGAGTTAGCGTCTAATCTGTAAATGAATTGGCAAGTGGCAGTAACTTTATACGACCCATAAAACGAAATGATAGAATATTCAACAACGGAGAATATATGGTCGGTGATAAAATGATATATAGAGGCTATGATAGAGGGATATTAAAGTTGAGCTTACCGATTCCCGCTAACATCTAAAACGTGTAAGGATTTGCAGTTGCCAAGTTCGTTGGGCAGTCTAGTCAACTTGTTATCACGCAAGCTTAAAACGCCCAGCAGTTCCATGTTGCCAATCTCGATCGGGATCTCAGGCAATGAATTCCTATCTACGTTCAATATGGTCAACTCCTTGAGATTCCCTATCGACTTAGGCAGTTCGGTCAAAAAGTTCTCCGTTAAAATAAGCTCCTGTAGATTTGTACACCTGCAACAGCGATACGTGATCATGAGAGATAAAAATAGCGTAACATAAACTAACAAAATATCTTAAACCAAACGTATACCAACCTTCCTACATTTTCATTTAACGTATGTAATCTATTTTGGTCCAACTTCAGTATAGCTAATTTTGATAAATGCCCGATACCGTTTGGTACCGTCTCTAGCATATTTTGTGATAGGTGGAGGTCGGTTAGGGAGCAGAGACCTCCTATTTCTTCTGGCAGCTTTTCTAGCTTGTTTTCGCTGACATCTAGGCATATTAGTGCTTTTAGATTGCCGATTTCTGGAGGCAGATACTGCAATTTGTTGTGATCCAACCATAACTCCTCAAGTGCCGGCAGCTCGCCGATAAAGCCCGGCTGTAAATTTGGAAAATCATCGTTTACAGAAGAGCTCTTAAAATATTAATCAAGGATTAATTGCCATGACAACAAATTAAAGATTAAATTTATAATCGGGCACAAGATACTCAGATCAATTGCTGATTATAGCATATAAATATAAAATATTGTTGTTATTTAAAACAAAATGAACAAGCTTTGCTCTTACCAGATCTTCGAGCTCGTTATCGCCCAAGTCTAATCTCTCGAGCTTCGTGAGGTTCTTGAGCGACTCTGGCAGTGATTTCAGCAAGTTTTCTCTCAGCTCCAATGACTGTAAGGACACCAGACTGAAACACAAAGAAAAACAGCTTTTACTTTCAAAATAATAAACTGAATAAACAGAATGAGTTGCTTGAAACTCCAGCGGTTCTTGCCTTTTGTTGTGGTATGAAAAGTACGCCAATCTAGTTAAGTAAATTGAACATCTTGTACAAACAACTAAATGGAAAAGTTTTACGAGTCTGAGGTTGAACAGGACATTTCATTTGATGTCCTTCTATAATCGTCATGTAGGATTGAAGATTTTGCAGATGAATCGACTTAGCGATTTGCCTACATCCTATACGGTGTCAACAGGATTACCTAATACGAGATGTACCTAATACTCGTAGATGAATGAACTGATTGATAAGTGCAAAAGATAGAGTCTATTTAGCTTCACCTGAATACCCAAATGTTTTAAATACCCATGCTACTGTCACAGTTTCCAAACGTTGATTCATATTTCGCTTACCATCAGGCGGATGATATGCTTTCCCACATCGTGGTACTAAAAAAAAGATAAAGTATGCGTATTATCTAAGCCCTGTCAATGATGACATCATTAAACCTGTGTAACCTCCAACGCGATATGACATAATAATTTGTCGAGTCGACGAGACGAGGTAACGAATCGGAAACACAATGGAATTGGCCACTAGCGTGCAGACATCGTACCCACTTCGCTTCCCACTGCACCGGTGAAGGTTAACCACACAAACAACGAAAATTGCCGCACAGAAAAACTCAAAGCTTTCTTGTGTTTTATCGCATTGTATAGTTTACAGAGAGGATTTCGTAAAAGCTATGTAGGTCTAAAAGGTTCGCTGTACTTAGTTTGTACGAATCGTATTATGGCAGGTTAGAAGTCGGCTTCACCCATCTTTTCCTGCAGGTTTCAAAAAAGATGACTGAGAGATAAATCAAGCGTAGCGATAGGTAATGGCCGAAATAAGAAATTGAAAAATTTGCTGATCAACTAATCGATATTGAATAGATTGATATTTTTTTTTGGGAAAAAGTGTTAGTAATCTCGATCAGTTCGGAACACTGTGGCAGTGTGGGGATAGTTATTTTAATACATGCACCGTTTTTTTCCTTGAGATTGAGCTTATGAAAAAGTTTTTTATTTATTTATTTATTTATTTAACAGTTTATTGTACACATGAACATACACAGAACAATTACATAGGAATTACGACACAAACAGGCACTGCTTATTTCTAAAAAGAAATAAGCAGTACTTTTTTAACACAGTAATTTTTTACTGTCAAAGCAGTCTAAAACTTTTAAGTAGGTATGTTTATCATTAAGTCTTGATAAATAGCAAACAAACTCTCGAAAGACCCGTTTAATTTTCGTTTGCATTAATGCTATTTCGTTTGTGTAACTGCGGTTTGTTTCAGAACGTAATTGGCTCAAAAGTACACTTTCGTTTGAACCTGTACTTTGCAAAACGTATTTAATATGAGTACTTTGTAGAAGTTGGCGCTTGTAATATCTAAGCACAGAGGAAAATGCCGTACTCGGGGCAACTGAGAAAGTAATTTACTAGAAGGTACCTGTTTCTGGGCTTGCTTCTTTTTATAGTTGCGCGATTTAATTTTCTTTCTCAAAAGATATTTTTATTACTGTGTCAATAAAATAGCCAAGCAACCCTGCCTTTGTCTAGCTAATGAAATACAACGTACAACTTTTGACGAACTTCTCCTTTGTGAAAATAACAATATTTATATTTCTGTATGTCGCAGCTCCAAGGATTCTCAGTTTCGTAGTTCAGTCAGACTAAGAACAGATAAAATAACTATCCCCACACTGCCACAGTGTTCCGAACTGATCGAGATTACTAACACTTTTTCCCAAAAAAAATATCAATCTATTCAATATCGATTAGTTGATCAGCAAATTTTTCAATTTCTTATTTCGGCCATTACCTATCGCTACGCTTGATTTATCTCTCAGTCATCTTTTTGAAACCTGCAGGAAAAGATGGGTGAAGCCGACTTCTAACCTGCCATAATACGATTCGTACAAACTAAGTACAGCGAACCTTTTAGACCTACATAGCTTTTACGAAATCCTCTCTGTAAACTATACAATGCGATAAAACACAAGAAAAGCATTTGAGTTTTTCTGTGCGGCAATTTTCGTTTGTTTGTGTGGTTAACCTTGCACCGGTGCAGTGGGAAGCGAAGTGGGTACGATGTCTGCACGCTAGTGGCCAATTCCATTGTGTTTCCGATTCGTTACCTCGTCTCGTCGACTCGACAAATTATTATGTCATATCGCGTTGGAGGTTACACAGGTTTAATGATGTCATCATTGACAGGGCTTAGATAATACGCATACTTTATCTTTTTTTTAGTACCACGATGTGGGAAAGCATATCATCCGCCTGATGGTAAGCGAAATATGAATCAACGTTTGGAAACTGTGACAGTAGCATGGGTATTTAAAACATTTGGGTATTCAGGTGAAGCTAAATAGACTCTATCTTTTGCACTATCAATCAGTTCATTCATCTACGAGTATTAGGTACATCTCGTATTAGGTAATCCTGTTGACAACCCGTATAGGATGTAGGCAAATCGCTAAGTCGATTCATCTGCAAAATCTTCAATCCTACATGACGATTATAGAAGGACATCAAATGAAATGTCCTGTTCAACCTCAGACTCGTAAAACTTTTCCATTTAGTTGTTTGTACAAGATGTTCAATTTACTTAACTAGATTGGCGTACTTTTCATACCACAACAAAAGGCAAGAACCGCTGGAGTTTCAAGCAACTCATTCTGTTTATTCAGTTTATTATTTTGAAAGTAAAAGCTGTTTTTCTTTGTGTTTCAGTCTGGTGTCCTTACAGTCATTGGAGCTGAGAGAAAACTTGCTGAAATCACTGCCAGAGTCGCTCAAGAACCTCACGAAGCTCGAGAGATTAGACTTGGGCGATAACGAGCTCGAAGATCTGGTAAGAGCAAAGCTTGTTCATTTTGTTTTAAATAACAACAATATTTTATATTTATATGCTATAATCAGCAATTGATCTGAGTATCTTGTGCCCGATTATAAATTTAATCTTTAATTTGTTGTCATGGCAATTAATCCTTGATTAATATTTTAAGAGCTCTTCTGTAAACGATGATTTTCCAAATTTACAGCCGGGCTTTATCGGCGAGCTGCCGGCACTTGAGGAGTTATGGTTGGATCACAACAAATTGCAGTATCTGCCTCCAGAAATCGGCAATCTAAAAGCACTAATATGCCTAGATGTCAGCGAAAACAAGCTAGAAAAGCTGCAGAAGAAATAGGAGGTCTCTGCTCCCCTAACCGACCTCCCCTATCACAAAATATGCTAGAGACGGTACCAAACGGTATCGGGCATTTATCAAAATTAGCTATACTGAAGTTGGACCAAAATAGATTACATACGTTAAATGAAAATGTAGGAAGGTTGGTATACGTTTGGTTTAAGATATTTTGTTAGTTTATGTTACGCTATTTTTATCTCTCATGATCACGTATCGCTGTTGCAGGTGTACAAATCTACAGGAGCTTATTTTAACGGAGAACTTTTTGACCGAACTGCCTAAGTCGATAGGGAATCTCAAGGAGTTGACCATATTGAACGTAGATAGGAATTCATTGCCTGAGATCCCGATCGAGATTGGCAACATGGAACTGCTGGGCGTTTTAAGCTTGCGTGATAACAAGTTGACTAGACTGCCCAACGAACTTGGCAACTGCAAATCCTTACACGTTTTAGATGTTAGCGGGAATCGTAAGCTCAACTTTAATATCCCTCTATCATAGCCTCTATATATCATTTTATCACCGACCATATATTCTCCGTTGTTGAATATTCTATCATTTCGTTTTATGGGTCGTATAAAGTTACTGCCACTTGCCAATTCATTTACAGATTAGACGCTAACTCAAAATATGATATTTTGATGTTTTTATTTACGCGAGCGTTGACCTTAATTTATAAATCGAATGTCATATTCTTGTTTAGAATCGACCAATCAATGCTTATTAAAAAGGATTTTTTCTTTGATGTAATCAATGGATGTAATGCATTTTTTAAATATATTTTTTATGAATTTTCCAGGTTACAGTACTTACCTTACACACTAGTAAACTAGAACTGAAGGCTGTATGGCTCTCAGAGAATCAGCTCAGCCACTATTGACCTTTCAAACGGATAGAGACGAAGAAAACGGGAGAGAACATCTTAACATGCTTCTTACTGCCACAGCTTAGCTACACACAGCAACCCGGT
>JARACY010000583.1:0-86185 GCA_029255725.1 Scrobipalpa atriplicella
GAGATGCAGCATCGAGCAGCTTCGCATCGCATAGCTCCCCGGTGTAGCCTGACCCTGAAGCTTAGGATTTTCACCAAACGACTGTTCTCTCCAACAGCCTACATCCCGCAACTACAATACAACACACATAATGCACTACAGAATCAGTCAATGGCATGTTACGCACGATGACGACTGCGAGTTGATCTCAACTCGAGCGAAACCAGCGAGCGGACACGGTACACAGATCGAACGGAAGCCGAAAATATTGCAAGAGAAAGTTGTGGTTAAAGTCGGAAACGTGATCATAATAATATCGCGAGTCGATGACATGATGAGTCAAAGTTATTGTTCGCGTAAACAAAAAAATATTACTTACTAAAAGGATGAAAGTATTAATTTCTATGCCAATAAAGCCAATAAATTGTACAAATTTTAAACAGTTGTGCTTTAAAAACAGAACCATCAGAAGACAAGCAAAATGAATGATTAAATATTCTTTACTCACAAATGTGGCGTCCCAATCAACAATGCACTCAAATTTATCAGACATTATAAGTGATCTCTTCGTATAAATGATCTTTATTGTGGTTTTTATGATAGTGGTAATTGTTTTGTAATGAAATTTTTGATTGTTTTTAACACTCGTTATACTTCATACGAATCCTATTGAAATGACGTAACACTCGTAAAAACTACAAAATCGCGTCTTTATGTTTGGCTGTCGGATATTCTCTGAAAACCTTTTGGGATTGAATGAAGGTCTTTATTCTCAGAGCTGTTTTGGATTTTAATAACTGGCTGTTTTTCATCAACGGTTATTGCATACCTATTCGAATTTAAATCTACACATCATCGTCACATAAAAATAAATAATAGAAAACATTCGGTTTTGAGGTTGTACAAATCATCATTTTCATTATGAAAATCTTATGATCTTGTTCATTCAATTTCTCAAAGACGTCATTTACTAAATCTACTTTCCTTTATTCCAGGCCAGGCCTCCAGCATGGCATACCGCTGCGGGCCCACGGCGATCGGGAGCCGCAACTCCTGGGCCCCCATCAGCTCCCCCACGGTCTCCGAGAAGCCCTTCAGCAGGCCCCTGAGTGGCAACTTCGACCGCATCTTCAACGCCTTCGAGAGGACCAACGCCTTTGAATACGTCAGCTTGGACAAGGAGGAAAGACATATCGGACATGGAGACATCCTTGTCAACAGGTAAATTACTTTATATTTTGGTAAGGGTTAGTTCACATGATAAATGATTTCTAAAAATTATGGCAATAAATAAGACCTGTAAAGTGAGAGGCCAATCTTCATCACTAGGCATCATATGGCAGTGGCAGTAGTCAGGAAGAAAAAATAAGGCATTTAATATCTTATCCTTCGTGCGATCTAGATTTCTGACCAAGCACCTCCAACCTCACACATTACTCAAAATTGTTTCCTTTCTTCACCAGAAAGTCAAGCAGCAGCTTCGACATGGTAGACTGCGCGCTGGCCGCACAGACCCCATGCTCAGAAGACGAGGACTTTTATCGGGAGAAGATCCTGTACTCTCAGGCCAGGCAGCTCTTCCCGCTGCAAGAGGATCTGGCTGACTGGATCAACAAGACCATTGGTGAGTCTCGATTTACCTTTTTGACACCAATTTCAAGGAAGCTCTTCATGATGACAAGGATAGAAGAAGGTGCATGGCGAAACATAGACATAAATAATTTGACTTCAAGGGGGAATCACGACCCTCGCTAATGAGGAGCACAAAGCGAGGAGGAGGTATACAAGTTTTTTGCAGCACAACTGTTTAAAATTTGTACAATTTATTGGCTTTATTGGCATAGAAATTAATACTTTCATCCTTTTAGTAAGTAATATTTTTTTGTTTACGCGAACAATAACTTTGACTCATCATGTCATCGACTCGCGATATTATTATGATCACGTTTCCGACTTTAACCACAACTTTCTCTTGCAATATTTTCGGCTTCCGTTCGATCTGTGTACCGTGTCCGCTCGCTGGTTTCGCTCGAGTTGAGATCAACTCGCAGTCGTCATCGTGCGTAACATGCCATTGACTGATTCTGTAGTGCATTATGTGTGTTGTATTGTAGTTGCGGGATGTAGGCTGTTGGAGAGAACAGTCGTTTGGTGAAAATCCTAAGCTTCAGGGTCAGGCTACACCGGGGAGCTATGCGATGCGAAGCTGCTCGATGCTGCATCTCGTTGGATTAACAGCATCATTATCATTATCATTCATTAATATACATAGACATATCTTGACCTCAAGCTTTCATTGACATGTTTTGAACTGATGAATTTGTCTGCCTCCGCCAAAGCGTTTTTGTAGTTATAATTTATATTTGATTAATGTTCCTATAAGCAATTTTCTTACATTAGGTACCCGGGGCCAATATCCGACTCTGTGCGCCCCCCGCCGGGTAATAAATGTTACAAAGACAAAAAGTTAATAGGAAACATAGTCCTAGTGTCAAAATGTACAAACTGCCTAGTGCCAAAATGTCATATTGCCTAAATGCTGCTATGATAGAATACATTAAAGCTGTAATGTTCAATTGTACAAATTCCCTAAGTGCCAAAATGTCATTTTGATCAAATACCGCCAGAATACATTAACGCTGTAATGCACAATAAGAGCCTTTTTACACCACGGACATAGATGGCCCAGGTGTTAAATTGGACCATGACTTCTTTCCGGCTAATACTGTCTGATCTAGACAAGATCTTTATTTCGGATGACAGCTGTCAAATTTGAAATGCCAATATCTTGAAAACTATCAATCCTAGAGTACTGGTGTGTATGGACAAATGATAGGTCTCGACGAGATCTACATTTCAGATGACAGCTGTCAAACTTGAAATGGCAACATCTCGAAAACTATCAATCCTAGAGTACTGGTGTGTAGGGACAAATTATAGGACTCGATGAGATCTAAATTTCGGATAACCGTTTTATTTTTGACAGCTGTCATCTGAAATGTAGATCTCGTCAAGACCCATCATTTGTCCCTACACACCAATACTCTAGGATCGATAGTTTCCGAGATATAAGCATTTCAAGTTTGACAGCTGTCATCCGAATTAAAGATCTCATCGAGACCTATCATTTGTCCCTACACACCAGTACTCTAGGATCAATAGTTTCCGAGATATAACCATTTCAAGTTTGACAGCTGTCATCTGAAATGTAGGTCTTGTCGAGACCTATCATTTGTCCTACACACCAGTACTCTAGGATCGATAGTTTCCGAGATATAAGCATTTCAAGTTTGACAGCTGTCATCTGAAATGTAGATCTTGTCGAGACCTATCATTTTGTCCCACACCAGTACTCTAGGATCGTTAGTTTTCGAGATATTGCGATTTCAAGTTTGACAGTAGCAGATAGGATAGGTGTATGTATGCTCAGTCCGTCGTTAGTGATCCTACCTTCGAAGCCCAGGGTTACGGGTTCGAATTCTGGCAGTTGCATTATAGCACAGTCATGTTTTGTCTTTTGTACATTTTGACAATTAAACAATTAGACTTCTACGCATTATATCACAATTATTTTTTGTCATTTGCACGTTCAGGTACATTAAGACATTTGTACATTTTGACACTAGGACTATGTTTCCCATTAACTTTTTGTCTTTGTAACATTTATTACCCGGCGGGGTGCGCCCGGATATTAATCCAGGAAATTAAGTTTTAATCCGCCTTTTTACATCATCATCATCTTCAGAAATTACCATCTCTCCTTAGTACCTGCAACTTGTCTACTGTATGCTGTATGTTATGTCCAAGTTATGTCTCCGTTGCGTGCGCTTGGCTCGCGGCGCGAAAATCACAATTTTTTACAGTTTCTCTGACCTCTATTAGTTAACTGAATTCTTGCATTCTTTAGTAGTAACTAGCTTCACGCATTTTTGACTTTTATTTGGCTATATGTTACAACTTACAAGTTGTTACTTCATAGATGCTTTGCCTTCAATAAGACCATCTACTGTTATATAAGCAGCTTATATGGATACTTCAAAATACATACCACCGTAGGAAATAAATCACTTCTTTTTCTATTCATTCCTTTGAGAAAATCATCTACGCAAGTACAAGTGTCTGAATGCTCCAACGAATTCTTAATAAACGTTCCTGAATCATTTACCTGCGTCTGAAGTAGTTTCGTCCCAGTTTCCCGTTTCTTCATTCGTCTGCTGAATACTTAACACCCCCACTACACTGCGACTGAGATTTCCCGCGGGTGTCTGTATGATTGCTCCTCGGCTTTTGATCTCGTCTGGGTGTGGGTCGTCTGCGGGGGGATTATTATAATAGAAGTGGACGTGTTACTACTTTGTTATGTTTAATTGCGATATAAAGGAATTAATAAAGGTAAACTTAGATTTAGAAATGCACAAGCACTATAATTCTTTTATAAAAACATCTTGCTTGATTGCAATTGGTATGGCAATATGTTTGGTTTGGCTTTAAAACATCTTACATGATGGCATTTGGTAGATATGGCAGTAATTCTGCTTTACACTAGTGATATTCATGGGGTGCTGCGTTACTGACATATATTTCGCTTAACCTTAGACCCACCGATTACATCCAATTCAAAGGTTACCCGCAGCGTTTATATCCAATCGTCACGCGACATGTCATTCTGTAACGACCCTTCCTGCTTTCTGCCAGTCTTCATCTATATTTTTTCATGTCCTCTTTAATCACCATTCCTCTAAAATTTATTTTATAAAAATTCTATTATTATCCAGTCCATTCATGCCATTCCACCTACTTCCATGTCTAAAAATAACATTCTTACATAAACCAGCAACTGCATAACGGTCAAGCGTCAGTCAGGTAAGGAGCTGAAGACAATGGCTCCATTGAGACATTTGTTATGTTGTTATGAAACCCTGGTCCATCACAGTGTCACAGTTAAAGAAATATTAAATGAAATACTTCTATGGTCACAGCAAAAGCAGAACGAGCAGGATAACTTACTTCACCATTCGTAGCAATGGACTGCTGAACAGTTTGCTGTGTTCCGTCGGTGCCTGAGAGTGCCAGTGCCATGGCATGCCAACAGGCATCTTCTGGTAGAGCTCGCTCCATCGTCGACTCTGTCAACTTATTAATAGGTATTAGAATTTCATCGAAACATAAAATCTAAAACTGTGTTCGCCAATCCGCCTATAATATTAAGCAGAATTTTTAATTGACACTGCCCTGCCTGCTTATCTGAATGACGATCAATAATATGGCGCTATATAAGCAGTTATACAGGGTGTTAAGGGTAATGTGTACCTACTCGACCGAAGGTTCGGCTCGACCGAACCTTCCGCAGGGGTTTTGTAGGCAATGTAAAACGCATCGTCAGCGTGTTGAACGGAACCTTCGGTGCCGAACGTTACGCAGGTGTGTTGCTGGAAGAGACTCATACAGAATGGGCGCTTTTTCACTAGACGGCACGTCAACGGCAACGGCGACGGCACGGCGACGATCACGTGACAATATCTATGGGAATCGATGACATACCGTGACGGTGCCGTGCCGGCAAGTGGAAAAGCGTGTCATATAATTTCATTGATTTTCATACATTATCTCACCTACGATATCGTCGACGGTACCGTGCCGTCGCCGTTGCCGTTGACGTGCCGTCTAGTGGAAAAGCGCCCAATGAGAGCCAGTGTACACAGGAAAGCCGTGGGAAAGCCTATATAAGAAACATAGGTCGAAATACGAAAAAATAAATTTGATTTCCCATACTAAATACGCTGTCAGCTGATGCATTTTGTATGAAAGGTCACAATTTTTTTTTGTTCGTTTTTCGACCTATGTTTCTTAGGGAAAGTTGTTCAGTTTCATGGGTAGATTCACACATTTCTCGATGCATATATCCTTTCTGTTACACGTTGTATAATGTATAATACTGCGTCTAGTAATTTTGGTTTTGTTTTATTTTCATACGAGAATGTGTTTGACTGCTTTGACTCAGTGTATGGTAAGTGTAATAATCATACCTATCGGTCAAACTAATATCATAACAGAAGAAAATAGTTACAAAAGACAAAGGTAACAACTTTAAACGCGTGTGTTTGTTTAAACGACCACATTATTCATATCACAACAGAAATCAAGGGCACAACAATAGCATTAGCGAGACCGGTATTGAATCATCGCACCATATCCGTTTGTTTGTGTCGGCCGCGTGGTTCGGTCCGCCGGCCCGTGTGGGCGGCATGAATGGAATCCTAGTTAAGTTACTCGACAGGTTTTTATCATAATTTGTATGTAATTCAATAAAAACTGCGTTGACATATATTTGCGTCCGGTTGTAGTAGATTTAGATGTGGTTTACGACGTGGGAGTCCAATTGGGTACAGTTTATAGTGGTTTTGATAGCGGATGCACTTTAACAGCTAACAGAGATGACTCCATAGAGGGTAGTTTTATTACTGTCACCTACTTGGTTTATATTGCGTAGTGCAGAAATAACTTACATACATACATAAAATCACGCCTTTATCCCTAATGGGGTAGGCAGAGCAAAAACGAACTAAATAAGTTGTTCCGCCACGTCTGACAAGTTTCGAGGACTACTACAGATGATGATTATGTATATTGCTATAGTGACGGGTTGTCAGCCCATCGCCTAAATTGCAATACACTGAAACCCTCGATTTCCTTAGCATGCACGGGAGGAGATGCAGCTGACACATTCTATGTTTTTCTATCACTCGCAGTCCAGCATGGAAGTAAATAACTGGAAATAATATAGTAGGGACCCTAAAAATATCTAACATTTGGTTTGATCGGAGAAAAGTACATTGAGGCTTAATATTCTGAAGATTCCTCTAGAAGAACTTATGAAACAGACAATAAATTGATATATCTAGATCTAGAAGAACTAAACCTTTATTGTATGAAATGTGAAACCATACCATACTGTAAGAAATGTTTTTTGCCATCATCGATTATATGCAGTAAATAGGTATATCTTCTTAAAAACGAAGTGTAGAACCATATAAAACACACTTTTACATTTAGAATTTGTATTTATACTACAACAATGCAAAACACAGCATCATCCAAACAACATTTAAATAACTCATCCACGCTTGTCTACTAAAATGCTTAATCGAATGACGGATGCACCGCGAGGCCATTCATCGTAAACTATTTGAAATTGTCTCCGAATCTGGCAATTTGGAATGCCATCAGCATGACAGGCCTGACATTGCTAGTGTTGACACAGTGATTGAAAACGGTTTTCAAATAAGGGTTTAGAGTTTTAAATGAGGATAAGTAAGATTAGAGTGGTTGTTTTGCTTACGCCTGAATCGCCTGATATTTGTTTTTAGAATTTGGTTGGATAAAAATAATAAACTGAAACTAAAAATTTCAGAAGCTACCCAGCCCATAGGTAGATAACCCGCCCTAGTAGTACCATTTTATCATATCCATCTATTAAATGGTATTATATATTTGAAAGTAGATGCGATAATAATTCGTTATCATATCATGGCATGCTAAAAGGGCTGTCGTGAAGGAAGAGGTGGTGATTTGGAGTCTGGCATTACACAGCATGGAATCAGGTAAATTATTGGATAATTATGGATATTATTATCTGTTCTATGCATGTACGAGGTATTACCGGTATCATAAATACTTTGTTTCAAGCCCTTTTGACTTTGACGCGCCCACGTCGCTTGAGCTGCGTGTGCGCAGTTGTCAATAATGAAATGATTGAATAATAATAGATTCCGTTTACTTTATTTACACGAGATACAGTACCTACCTACCTACCTAAATTATTACTGTAAATATTATTATTATTACTTATAATATTTATCTCCCATGCTGGACTGGGAGTGATAAAAAAACATAGAATGTGCCAGCTGCATCTCCTCCCGGGCATGCTGTAAAAATCAGCTAAGGGAATTGAGGGTTTCAGTGTATTGCAATTTAGGCGATGGGCTGACAACCCGTCACCATAGCAATATACCTACATAATCATCATCTGTATTAACCCTCAAAACTTGTCAGACGTGGCGGAACGACCTATGTTTAGGTCGTTTTTGCTCTGCCTACCCCATTAGGGATAAAGGCGTGATTTTATGTATGTATGTATGTATAATATTTAGGTAGTTTGAGGACACTGTGGATTTCGAAACCACAAAACTAGCAATGATTGATTGCAATTTTTATCTTTTGTTTGTTTTTTTCGTTATCGCTCTTCCACTGTGCATGTTCACGGTACAATATCTTATAGTCAGAATAATTTATTTGTGAGCCGTAAAATCTACGAACTACCTCCTTTTGTCAGCTCATTAAACTTGTACGAGTGCTTCAATGAGAACTACTCCATCTCATAAGGTGTCCTAATCAAGTGCTATCATTGCTGTAACTTTCTACTGAGTGGGTTGTTATTTATGTTTCTACGTTATTTAGTACTTCGTCGTCATATTAGTCACCATGATCACAAAATATATTATTATATCTATTGATTGACATGGATTCATTATAAATTACGTTATCTGAAAACTCGTAATTTTTTTAATTCTACTTACCTACTGACCATAAAGACTTATTCAACTTCATATTTCCCTCTGATCAAAAGCCTTCTTGATATTTAATAGATAACATCCGTTAAAAATCTTTGGCTGTCTTCCAAAATAAACTTCTGAATCTTCTGCTGCACCATCGTCAACTTCTCTTCGTATTTCATATCTTACAAAATAATCTATTAACGATTCTCCCACAATTTGCAGAGTTTCAAGTTGTCGAACAAGTTTGTGTCATATCGATAACACGCGGTAATGTCTGTCATCGTGTAGCGCATCTCTACATGTTCATCCGTCACGACATTGCTATTAGGAACAGTGTAGGGACCACGCAATAAAATAAACCAAATAGGAACGATCAGCACTAATAAAAGTAAATTTTATGTAAATTGAACGTAAAGAGTTGAGTGGATCTACATTAGATCTAATTTTATATAAACTAGTAAAATTATATGTACTTAATTACTTACCTTTTAAGATTTTTTTCTTTACAACATGTCTTTCGAATGCAACATACCCAACCTTCCATACAAAATGCATCATGAGAAGTCAAAACTTTTGTTTCGTATTTCGACGTATGTTCCTTGGGGAAAGTCCGGGAAAGTTGTTCAGTTTCATGGGTAGATTCACACATTTCACGATGCATATACCCTTTATGTTAAATGTTGTATATATCAAAAATTTCAATTTATCTACTTTAATCCCTTCTGTCGAAGTTGTTATTCCTTCGTCAATGAAAGCAAGCATCAAAGTTAATCGTTCCGTTTTGTACGTCGTCGTTCAGTTTCACGCTTCACTCGACTCGTGATACGTGAAAGAAAATACACGGAGAAATGTTATTTGCAGAATTTCTCTAGTCAGAATAACTCGATAACGATGAAAATTACAGGCTGTTCTGTTGTTATACTTTAACAATGCAGATTTTCTCTCATTTCCGCAACATCTTCCCAATAAAGTACAAGAAAGACATTTTGACCAAGAGGAGACCCTTGCGGAAACCAGTGTTTAAAAATGAAATTGTAGACTAAACTAAAGTGTTATTTGTCATTGAATTATTTAATGTTAGCTTAGATTCAAGATAATTTTATACCAAGCTTGTACATTATTGACTCATGGCTGTCAAATATATATGACACACAAATCGAAGCTTACGAAAAATCATAATAGGAATTCGTACTTTATAATTTTATCCACTTATGATATAAACTTCAAATTTATTAAATAAAACATACGTTTTTAGTTTAAGGCATAATTGGCCTCGATTCACGCCGTCCAGTTACTAATTCTAATTCTTAGTAGCGCTGTCACTTTCTTATATTTGACATAAGAACAGGATAGCAAATAAACACATGACATTGACATTCCTAATCTGACATAAGACTGCTTAAATTACGTAAAATTAGTGAGCACGCTCTACGGTCATTCCTTATTTAAAAAGCCGTACGTCAAATTAGGAATGTCAAAGTCATGTGTTTGTTTCCTATCCTGTTCTTATGTCAAATTTAAGTAAGTGACAGCGCTACTAAGAATTAGAATTAGTAATAGTACGTCCTGAATTAACTCCATTGACGATCACACTCATAGCCCCCACTAGGATTCCCTGTATCGGGGTGCTATGGACATACACATAAACAACCACAAAGAACAACCAGACCCAGAAACAGACATTTAAATTCATCATTCAAATGTCTGCCCGGCCGGGAATCGAACCCGGGACCCTCTGCGTAGCAGGCAGATACACTGCCAACTAGGCTGCGCGGGTCGTCAATTATTCGTAAGTTTAAGGAAAAACTACCGTATAATTTTCATGTATTACTCTTTTCCTACGCAACGGAACCATAGCATAACATTTGAAGGCGTGTAAACTATTAGATCATTTGGTTACCTACAAGCCGCAACTAAACTGTTTATACAACGTGTATACACGCACGCCAGGTGCAGTATACTCACACTGTTACACGCTCGTTACGCGTAGTTAGAGAACGCGCGTTATATGCGTATGCGCCGGTTGTTGGTAAACACGAGCGACGCATGATTGACGAGCCATAGCCATAGCTTACCATACCAAGACACCAGCAACAAAAATTTTTTGAAGTGAAACTTCTTTAGGCGCTTTGAGAGTAAAATTTCAAGGTCGCGTCACGGGCAGGCGGGGACTATGTTGGATTGTCCCGTTTGTCCCGTTACGATATCAGAAATTTCAAAGAAGTTTTACTTCTGACACGGGTGCTCGGCACACACGCTTCTTTTTTTTAGGAATAGGCTCTATATGGCTTTAATTTTTAACATTCTTTTTTGACTGACCATCGAATAGTTCATATTTTTAATTTAAAATAGCTTAACTTATCGTGAATGTTGCTATTTTTTAATTAAGCGTTTGAATTATGGTAGTTTTTTTAATTAATATAACTACCGCGTCTTTCCATGGTTGCCGGGTGTTTCCGGGGCCTATTATATATTCTGTGCCGTTTCTTTACTATCAAGGTACGATCTTTGAAGAAGATATTTTACATTATATTTTCCCTTTCGAAATTCAAATTCAGATCCGTCTTTTAGCAATATTTTAGACTAGATTTAGACTGCCATACTGGACTGGGAGTGATAGAAAAATAAAGAATGTGCCAGCTGCATCTCCTCCCGGGCATGCTGTAAAAACCACCTCAGGGATTCGAGGGTTTTAATGTATTGCAATTTAGGCGATGGGCTGACAACCTGTCACTATAGCAATACCTACACATGATCATCTGAAATAACCCTCAAAACTTGTCAGACGTGGCAGAATGACCTTTCGGTCGTTTTCGCTCTGCCTACCTCATTAGGGATAAAGGCGTGATTTTATGTATGTTATGTATGTATGTAGATTTAGACTCTTTCTGCATCATCTTCAACACTCATCTGTAAACCTTATTTTAACTACCGCTGCTTATTGTGTTGTATTACAGCCAATATTGTTACGTAATTTGCCAACCTCCTAAATAATGAAATATGTAAGTCGAATAGGTACTACATAAGAAAAGGTATCAATATTATACATACCTACAATACAATGAAAAACTTTTGTCCATTTTTCGTTCAGTGTTATAAATAGGTACCTAATATGGGCTACATTTCACAAAGGGACATATCGTACGTGCATGGGAAACTCATTAAGGGTCATCATCTTCCTAGCCTTTTTCCCGTATTTCACGGGGTCGGCTACCTAATCTAGGGGATTGAATGAGGGTACCGGTTTTTACACAAAGCGACTGCCATCATTCTGACCTCTGCAACTCAGAAGAGAAACCAGACCCAATCCTAGATTAGGTTACACATAACCTTTGAATTTCTTCGTAGGTGTGTGCAGGTTGCCTCACGATGTTTTCCTTCACCGTAAAAGCGCCGAATAAACGTAAATATGAAATTCGAAAACCGAAAAACACATTGGTACGTGGTAGGATTCGAACCACGACCTCCTGCACAGAAGGCCGCGGTCCTATCCACTACCTACACCATCCGAGCGGCTAGTTTTCCATAATTCTATTCATCACCACATCACTATTACAGTCTATTTTAAAGTAATTATTATTATTGCTATCAAATAATTATAAGTACATGGTCAACCGCAATTAAATTAATTGGCTGCGTTTATTGGTACCTAGAGTTAATGTAAGTAAGTACTACGTTTTACTAGTGTTTTCAATGTTTTAACCTCGCCTGACAAATAATAATAAAAATTGGAGTGTTGCCATTCTTTTTGCACAGTTACATTCATGCAATTAAGAAGTAATGCTTCGAATTGTTACATTTAAAAGTCAAGTTCGATTTCATTTCTACAACTTAAGTGGTCGTTTCGCAACTTTTTTTTATTGTATGTAGTCATACATTCAGTGAAAACATTTATAGGATGTTCAATCGGGCTAGTTTTAGGCAACATTGTCTAGTCCATATTAGGAGCGAGTGAGTCAAGTACCAGGACGGCATGGCTGTACAGGAGGTGTGCAATTATAACGGGCGCCGTTACTCACCCTGTATACCGACCGCTATGCATATTCAAATGTTGGTGCAAGGTTCAGTTGTTAGAATATAGCGGGTTCGAAGACAAATGCCACTTTTTTCATACACGTTCCTTGATATTTAAAATTATTCAAATTTCAGGCAATTTTTATATCATAAAACATCTTTGAATCAATTATCAACAAAATAACACTTTTCTTGTGGACTGTTTCTGAGTGGTCATCGATCAAGTTACAATTATTTTAACATAACATTCACTAGTTTTGATAAGTTCAAAATTAATGACTGATTACCATTTTCACGGACAGAATCTGTTGTTTTTTGTCACTATGCTTTTCATTCTGTCCCCTTATGTCCACTATATGTACTATATGTAAATTTTGGTGAAATCCGCTGCATCTTATACATTGGAAATATCAATAAGTTACAATTTTATTGCACAGTTCAATACGCACTGGAGCTACCGTTACTGTAGTGTATCTATCGAGTCTCGAGCACAGACGGCACTAGTAGAGGGCGCGTCAGTCGGCGATAGCTGTCAGGCGGAGCGGCCATCAAGGTGTTGTGTGTGTTGGCGAGCCTTGCATTTGGACAATATACTGCGACTTTACATGTGACGACGAGGTGAAAAGTAAGTCCAGAATACATATATTATAGTAACAGTTTTAAATATCAGAAAAACAAGAAAGGAAAATACATTTACAGAGGTTATATTTTTGCGTGTGAATTTCTTAAAATACCCGCTGCTGTCACTACGCTACGAACTATGTAACAGTTAATTTTGTAAACAACGTTATCTTATCAGTATCAGCGTAGATCGAACCCTGTCATATAACAATATATTCAGTTAAATTTGACTGTAAATATCCGTAATACGGTTACGCAGTAGTGGGAATCTAACGTTAACAAAATTTGAAGTTAGTTGAAAAAGTTAGCCGAACAGCATAGCCCGACCAAATTGAGGAGGTCGTGATTAGATTTGAATGCAAATTAAAGTAAATTTTGTTAATATTACCACAAATCAAAGTACCTGTGTTTATAGGTTAAAAGTTCATTCCAAATAGGAATAGAAAAGTTTTAAGATAATGCATATTGCATAGATAGAAGATAGTTTTTCTGTTGTCGTATCCATGTGAAAATATTGGTATGTGTCTAAAAGGAACGTACTTATTTGTCACAGAGCTACATAATAAAATTATAACTGTATGTAATAGCTACTAAGCTGTACAGCTAAGCAACAAAATGTTGATCATTAAATTGAAAGCAGTTTACGATTAAGTAACTGAACATTTAATTGTTATTAAGCAGTTAAAGTATGGTATTGCAGGCATATTTGACTAGAAGGAGACAAAGGTCTTAGCTGAGAAAACATTAAATTGTTGTTTACAAACAATTTATAATTATGTTGTGGGGATAAAAGCACGAAATGTGTTGCAATAAGCAGACCAGATCTGAACATTCAATTGTTTATCCCAAAACAAATAAAAATTATTTACCGCAATTGCGTTATGTGCCTAAAGAGACAAAAGTCTGATAGGTATACAAAGCACATAATGATGTGTCGCATCGTAAGTTGTAATTAACAACGAACTGATGTAATTTGAGTATTTAACTAAATGTTTGAAAATATCCCTAACTTACCGCAATCGGGTAATAACTGATGTAAGCAGATGAAAGTCTGATAACTATGTTAAGCAGATTGGGAATCTGAAACATTAAATTGGTTTGTTACAGGACGTCCCATACATTGCAGTATGTCGTCAAGTTCAACAGCATTTTTGACATTAGATAAATTTGACTGCCATGGAGACCCATCATCGGTGGGAATCAGATGGGAGCGCTGGAAAAGGGCTTTATTTATATATCTGGATGCTTCCAGTATTGTCAAAGAAGATAAAAAGAGAGCATGTTTGCTGCATTTCGGTGGACTCGAATTGCAGGAGATCTTTTACAACATCCCGGGAGCTTTTGTACCTCCTAGGGAAAAGGATGATGTTTGTTTTACTACAGCTATATCGAAGCTTGATGAATACTTTGCTCCAAAACAGAGCAAAGTATACGAGAGACATATGTTTCGCTTACTAAAACAAGAAGCGGACGAAAAATTCGACAAATTTCTAGTTAGACTCCGAAATCAAGCTGATAAGTGTCAGTTTTCGGCTAAAGATGACCACATTATCGATCAAATTGCAGAAAAAGGCTCTTCGATTGAGCTCAGGAAGAAAATACTTAAAATTGGTGATCAGATTACCTTGGATCAAATAATCACAGAGGCTAATACTCTAGAAGCTGTCAATAAGCAATTAGAACATTTTGAATCTACCAACAAAGCCAAAGACGAAGGCATAAATAAAATTGACGAAAAATCAAAATCGAAGTTTAAAGGTACTAAATTCGAAAAGGTTGGCTGTGGCAGGTGTGGCAATCGAAGACACAATTCTTACGACACCAAATGCCCTGCTCGAGACAAAGAATGTCTAAAATGTGGGCTAAAAGGCCATTTTCGCCAATTCTGTAGGACAAGAGCTTTTAAAAGAAAAATTCAAGAAGACAAAGAGGAAAACACTAAAGCGAAAAGGGTTCGGAAGGAAACTGTTAACCAAATCAGCGAGACGAAAGAAACTGAAAATGAAAACCAGTTATATGACACACATTATGTTTTTCACGTTGATGATGACGAGGAGTTTGATTGCCGGATCGGAGGAGTAAACACAAAACTATTGGTTGATTCGGGATGTATAAAGAATTTAATAACAGAAGAGACATGGAACAGACTAAGGAATAATCAAGTAAAAGTATTCAACCAAGTTCCAAATCCGGATGTCAATTTTGTACCATATGGAAGTGACACCCCACTCAAGGTTAAAGGCTCTTTTCAAGCACTTCTGGAAATAGGAAATAAATCGCAAAACACTACCTTCTATGTAATTGCGAATGGTACAAGAAATTTGCTTGGGAAGATAACCGCCAAGGCACTCGGGATTCTCAAGATTGGATTAGACTTGGATATAAATAACGTGGACATCGGTATATTCCCAAAATTTAAAAACGTTTTGGTTGATTTACCAATAGATGATTCAATTCCGCCCGTGTCTCAACCTTACAGGTATCCATATTATACATAATTTATAATAAATAAAATATCTTTATATACTTAAATAATTACTGATACTTACATAAATTTAATAATATACAATTAGTATTATTATTACGAATGGAAAATGGTGATCAATAAATATGATCAATAACTTACTACTATAGAAATGTTATATTATCTCTAGGAAAATTAGCATTTTTGTTTATTTAATTGGTAGTTATGAGGAATAACTATATATTATGATTATTGATTTCCTAAAAAATGATTAAAATTAATATTATAAGTAAGATTTAAAAAACAAGTACCTAAATTTACAAAAGCAAGAGAAGTACATTAACATTCGAATAAATACATAAAATAATGTGCTTGTTTCTTTTGTAGGCGAATTCCTATTCCCCTTGAAGACAAAATAAATTCAAAAATTGAAGAACTAGTCAAGCGAGATATTATTGAGGAAGTGAAAGGCTCTTCGAGGTGGGTATCACCAATAGTCCCTGCTATCAAAGACAATGGTGAAATACGTCTTTGTGTTGACATGCGCCGCGCAAATAACGCAATAGTCCGCGAAAACCACCCTTTGCCAACGATGGACAAGTTGTTGCCGAAGATACGTGAAGCAAGATATTTTACAAAACTCGATATCAAAGACGCATTTCATCAGATTGAAATACACCCGGATTCGCGACATATCACCACCTTTATTACACAAAAAGGGTTGTACAGGTACAAGAGATTGATGTTTGGGATTTCATGTGCTCCTGAAATATTCCAAAAAACTTTAGAGCGCATGTTGTTAGGATGTGAAGGGGTAATTAATTATATAGATGACATCCTAGTTTATGGCAAAGACCTTAAAGAGCATGACGAAAGGCTACAAAAAGTCATGATGGTTCTTAAAAATAATAACGTGGTTTTGAGAAAAGAGAAGTGCCTGTTTAGACAACAATCAATAAATTTTTTGGGACATGAGCTTTCGGAACACGGTGTAAGACCACTGCAAAAATACATTTCTACTATACAAAAATTCAGACCCCCAACCACGATTGGTGAATTACAGAGTTTTTTGGGTTTAGTCAACTTCGTAAGCAAGTGGATACCGGACCTGGCAACGAAAACAGACCCCCTCAGAGAACTCTTGCGTAACAAAAAGGAAGAAGGATCGAGTATCGAGGATTTATGGGGACCAAATCAACAACATGCATTTGAAACACTAAAGACGAACTTAACAAACATATCTACTCTGGGATATTACGATGTCAAGGATAGAACTGTAGTTGTAGCAGACGCTAGTCCAGTTGGACTTGGGGGTGTTCTCATTCAATTTGGTGAGAAAGGTCCAAGGATCATTGCGTTTGGTCATAAAACTTTGACAGACTGCGAACGCAGATATTGTCAAACGGAGAAGGAAGCCCTCGCCCTTGTTTGGGCAGTGGAACATTTTCACGTATTCCTATTTGGCAAAGAGTTCGAACTCGTTACGGACCATAAACCCCTCGAAGTTATTTTCGGGCCTAAGTCAAAGCCATGTGCACGTATTGAAAGATGGATATTACGCCTCCAATCGTACAAATATAAAGTCGTGTACCAACCTGGAAAGAGTAACATTGCGGATCCACTGTCAAGATTATGCGAAATTCCTAAAACACTGCCGCCAATGCGGGACACATTCATCCACCAGATTGTGGAATTAACTCGGCCTGTCGCAGTTTCCTTAAAGGAGATATCGCAATGTTCACTTGAAGACACTGAAATACAAAAGGTAAAAGAAGGCTTGTACCACAAAAAATGGGACGATGACGTTAAATTATACAAGATATTTGAGTCCGAGCTTTGTTTCTATGAAGGAATTTTGCTTAGAGGTACTAGAATTGTAATACCTTCGAAATTACGTACCCGTGTATTGAATGCCGCACACGAAGGTCATCCAGGTGTTGTAGCAATGAAGGGAAGGTTGCGGACAAAAGTATGGTGGCCGAAATTTGACAGAGATGCGGAAAACCTAGTAAAATCCTGCAAAGGTTGTAATCTGGTTACAGCTCCAAATCCACCTAACCCCTTAAAACGTAGGGAATTGCCGCAGGAACCATGGGTTGATATTGCAATCGATTTGATGGGTCCACTGCCTAGCGGAGATAATTTATTAGTGGCCGTTGACTATTTCAGTAGGTATAAGGAGATAAAAATCTGTAAAAAGACTACAAGTGCAGATATAATTTCGTTACTGAGCGATATATTTTGTCGTTTGGGTAATCCTGCATCAATAACCGCTGACAATGGCAGGCAGTTTTGTAGTGACGAGTTCAAAGCGTTCTGCAGGGAGAGAAATATTACTCTCTTTAGTACTATTCCGTACTGGCCCCAACAGAACGGCGAGGTAGAACGCCAGAACAGGGACATACTGAAACGTTTAAAAATAGCTCAAGTAGAAAAAAAGAACTGGAAGGAAAGTTTGCAAGAATACTTGTCAATGTACAATAGCACTCCCCATAGTGTAACTGGCAAAACTCCATCAGAGCTATTTTTTAACAGGAAGTTTAGAGATAAAATTCCTATGATTAATGACGTCGAACAAAATCCTGGACATGCAGAAGTTAGGGACAGGGATCAAGAAATGAAACAAAAGGGAAAGGAATACGCTGACAGGAAGAGAAGGGCCAAAGAACATGATTTAGAACCAGGAGACAAAGTGTACGTAAAAAATATGATTAAAAATAATAAGCTTAGTTTGGATTTTAATGAATCAGCACATACAGTGGAAAATACCAAAGGTGGAGATATTGAAATTCGCAACGACGAAACAGGACAAAGACTGAGAAGAAATATTATACATCTTAAGAAAGTCGAAGGAGAATGGAAAGTTCAGACGGAGACAAACAACGACGACAATAATAATGAGAACAGTTAAAGAAAATAAAAAACAACAATTACCGATTTGGTCGTGAAAAGTCATATAATAATAATTGTAAATAAAAGTTGATTTTTATGTAAAAAATATATATTTTATTAAATTAAATTATTGTCAGTAGGTATACATCTCCTAACTTCCATCCTTCTAACTACATCATCTAACTTTTAAAACAAGAAAGGGATGTAGTGTATCTATCGAGTCTCGAGCACAGACGGCACTAGTAGAGGGCGCGTCAGTCGGCGATAGCTGTCAGGCGGAGCGGCCATCAAGGTGTTGTGTGTGTTGGCGAGCCTTGCATTTGGACAATATACTGCGACTTTACATATCCTATCTAGTGACATGAAATAAAAGCCTGGCCATGGCCACTACTTAGATGCTGTGAAATTTCTCTCAACATATAAATACCCACTATAACTATTTTCTTCTTGTTGAATGAGTTTCGAGTCGACCCGATGAACCCTGGTGTCAGAGTAGTAGTATACAGTAATGTATATTGCAGGACATGGACCTCTTCTACTAGGGAGTATTTGTCATACCCACCTAGCGAGCAAACCAACTTGGTTAGAGCGTTGGGACGGTATTCCAAGGCTGCAGGTTCAAAACCTTTGGTTGAATTTTATTAGATTTGTTGTTTCGAAAATTTAAGAATATCTTTAATCTACACGGACCAAACTTAATTTTAAGAAAAGGTTTACTCAAGCAGAAGGCACCAGGTCCTGAAGTTTCCAATCCCACAGGACCAGGAAGCAACAGGACACCTGTGGTCAGCCCTTAATGGAGTATTGAAATCTACATCATTCAACAAAACCGCAGAGGAGGAAACCCTCACATCATCACAGGTTGAGCCTTAACAAAAGCTCGCTACACAAAGCTATGCAATCCTGATACAAATACAACTTATACAGGGTGTTATTCGTACAAATATTATAAATGCGAAAGTTTGGATGTTTGTCACACAAATCACGCTTCAATCATAGGACGGATCGGGATGAAACTAGGCACACGCACACATGTAGGTAGGATAGGTCCTGGAATAGGACATAGATAAATCACACCTTAGTTTTAAGTTTGACTTTGTAATTTTAATATATTGTGACTTTTTAAAATAAAAACTTCATGTTGAAAAATACATAGCTTTGTTCAAAAGAAAAACACACTATATTCTCGTATACATATCCTCGGTTTGCGGTATCGGGCATTCAATCATAGGCAGCTGTCGATTTGGAACTGCCTGACTTCCGCGTCGCCCTGACGGACGGACGGACAAACGGACAGGCGTTTGTTTATATACGTAGGATGCTGCAATAGACGGTTACTCTTGCATAGATTGATTTTCTATGTAGGTAGTTACCAAGCTTATTATATGTCACTGTTAGTCACCTAAGTCACTTCCATGTTGGACTGGGAGCGATATAGAAAAACATATAATACGTCAGCTGTATCTCCTTCCGGGTATGCTGCAAAAACCAGCTAAGGGATTCGAGGGCTTCAGTATAAGAGCGACCGGCTTAACGTGCCCGCCGATGCACGGATTCCTTTGACGCTCCTAGCCCAGTATGGGCGCGTACAGTTAGATTACAAACACGTAAAATACATTGATCACTTGATCTCAGCTCCACTTGCTCCGTGAGAAAATCCGTTATTATAAAACTAGAACTCCGGTTAACTTTATTATTGAAACGTCCAATGTCAGTACAACTATACATAGTTACGCCCGCGGCTTCGCCTTCCGCCTCAGTGTCGACGAGTGAAGCTTCCAACTTCTTCCGCGTCGGGAATTGAACCCACACCTGGCCCTTACAATGCGACTTAAATGGAAAAGCACGTGGGAATAACGGCAATAAACTGTGATGGGTGTTTGAAGGATTTGAAAAACCAGAATATATATAGGTAGATAGAAGATAAATAAAATTGAATATATGATTTTCCACTTTTGAACGTGAAGGTTTCGGTGTAAAGCTTAAACACAGTTTTATGCGGAACATCCCTCAAATTTTCTTAAACATGGCAATAAAAAAAAATACTAGCCTTAGATGCTTATATACCTAATCTGAAAGGTTAAAGGCGTGGTTTTATTAGTATGTTATACTTATAATACACCGCTACATCCAACAACCGCTAGCTATCTCTACAATCGCAGGAAATGCCAAATCTAATACCTACACGATCAATCTCTTTAAGCCTCAATACCGTGATGTCAATTCCTTCAATGCTGCGAGGAATTCTGTCAATTCCTCCTTAGCCGCGAGGAATGCCCTTAGTTCCCGCTCTGCCGTATCTGTCATCGTGTATCTGATGGAAGCCTTAGATCTGCATGTGTCACGTATAGCTGAGGGTATGAAATAAGCGAGGCATAGTTCTTATGGTAATGGAATAATCTAGGACAGGCCATTATTGGGCATTAGCCTTCTTTGATTGGGAAGTCATTATGCTAGGCAAGTAGATTGGCTAGCACAGCTGGGCAAGATTTTATATACATATTCACTTTTTGATGGCTTTTATGGCAATCGGTTTTTATATTATATAATGCTATTCTGATTTCCTACCCAGCTTTTTATTGAAAATCTTATCTTATATCTGCTATATGCTGGACTGAATCGAAAGAAGAACATAGAATGTACGTTTTTTTTTCTACAAAAACATCTGAAGATCATAATAAACTTCTAATGACCATAGGCACTTATGACCTCAAACTGCCTATGATAACAATCGCTTTCCGCTGATCTCAAGGCCTCTATCTAAATGACACAGGTGATGATCTCATTGCGTTTTTGCACGATCCACCTGCGCCTGCGACGGTAACAAAACGTTTCTACAACAATGTGTTTATTTGAAAATTGACCTTAGAAAGGCATATTTAAAGTCCGAATTTGGAAAGCAAAGTACATGCGTATGAGAATGTGTTTATTTGAAAACTGATCTTAGAAAGAAATATTTAAAGTCCAATTTCGGACGGTAAAAGATATGCGTGAGAGTTTGTTTTGTATCGAATTCTTGTATTGTGTGGGATAGTTAGTGCATGCCCTTGAAATTTTTTGAAGATGTTGAATTGGAATTCTGCGAAAGATATGTGTTGGTTTCTTGTACAGAGGAAAATAATAGTTACAATGGAAGCAATTGGTATATAACATAACAATAAATAAATATCATAAATCTAAATCATATAATTAATATTTATGTAATTTCGATTGATATTTTGTTTTTAATGTATCTAATGTGAATGACTGACCCTAATTATATTTTTTTGTAATATGGAAATTTGTGTTTCTGGAATAAAAACCTTTTATCATTTATTATTTGTGTATACTATAGCTAAAGTGTGCAACTAAGGATATACTGTAATTTTAAGTGTATGTCATAGAAATATGCTATATAGTACGGCTGTTAAGAATCAAAATCAGGACAAAGCTTGCACTTTCGCGTGATGGGTTGAATTAGTCTCAGACTAGTTGTACACGTCCTAAGGTAACTTTTGAGATATGTTGCCCTGGTGGGTACACTCTATGGGTCTGCAGGCAGGGTCGGTTAGGTTACAATATAGGAGCAATTACTGTATTTCAATTATATAGGAGTGGTGCTCGAACAAAGTTTGGAGCACACCCTGGTCAAATTCACATCGTGGTGAAAAAAATCCAAAATGGCGGAAAACAAGATGGCCGCCATACAAAATAAAAAGTCGAATATCTCCTAAACGATGAGAGATAGATGGAGAGTGCTCGAATAAATGTTACAGAGAATGATAGTGGGTAACTTCTGGTGATCACAAAAAACCAAGATGGCGGATCCAAAATGGCAACTGATATAAAAAATGCTCCGATCAGGCTGAAATTTGGCTGGTGAGAGGTTATTGAAGTACTAATTCAATTGGAAAACGTTGGATTTGAAAAACGAACTATCAATATCGAATTAGTACTTCAATGACATCTCACCAGCCAAATTGCAGCCTGATCCGAGCATTTTTTTATCAGGCGCCATTTTGGATCCGCCATCTTGGATTTTCGTGATCACCGGAGGTTACCTACTATCATTCCCTATAACATTTATTCGAGCACTCTCCATCTATCTCTCATCGTTTAGGAGATATTCGACTTTTTATTTTGTATGGCGGCCATCTTTTTTTCCGCCATTTTGGATTTTTTTCACCACGATGTGAATTTGACCAGGGTGTGCTCCAAACTTTGTTCGAGCACCACTCCTATATAATTGAAATACTGTAATTGCTCCTATATTGTAACCTAACCGACCCTGCCTGCAGACCCATAGAGTGTACCCACCAGGGCAACATATCTCAAAAGTTACCTTAGGATGTGTACAACCAGTCTGAGACCCATTCATCCCATCACGCCAGTTTGCAAACTTTTCCGGCTAACAGCCGTACTAATAACCTATGTCTAATATATAAACAGCTTTTATATTTTATCAAGACTACGTTATAAAACACAAGATAAAAAAAAAACAGGACTATCCATACCAAAATGTCGGTAGCCGAACTACCAATCTTTATAACTCAATTTAAAAGTAGAAAAAAAGGCTACCGAGATACTGACCTATAGATTTAAAACGATAACTGATGATCAGATTGTCTACTTTTTTTTTTCTTCAATGTATATGTAGGCTTTTTTATACCGTTAATAGTACTGGTGTCGTGAGAAAATTGTAAAATGTTTGACTTTTTACTGATAAAAATGTAAGGAAATACTTCAAATTGTATGACAAAGTAACGTTTGACATAAATGTTTGGATTAAAGATGAATGAATGAATTAAAGTAAGTACAAGTACCATTTAAAATTTATGGAAACAAAGAATCAGGCTTTTTTTAAAAAAAAAGAATTGAAAATAGTTTTTTAAATCGTTTGAGTTTACTCGAAATCGTGTGTGGACTATTAAAGATTATGAACTACCGGAAGTTTATTGAACACGATTTTTAATTGTTGCACATAAAATTTTCATTAAACACATTTTATTGAAATAGTTTACAATTTATGTTTATCCACAACCGACTCCCTTTAATCTTTTAACATGTTTTGGTTATTAATAATTTCAAATGCATTTTCTGTGAGGTTTATTATTATTACTATAATAAAGCTGAATGTAATCCAATATAATGTTGTATTGGACGGTTTAATTATTCTAATAAAATAAATAAAGGTTATGTTATTTTATATCAGTTCATGAATGATAAATAATTTAGGTACCTAATTAACTTATGTATTCTTCAATTTTACATTGTTGTAGAATTTATAAATCAGAAATTGTTGGAGATTGGTCCACATTAAATAATGGAGTCAAAGAAAACTGAAATCTTTACCTTCATCAAAAACATTATATGATAATAAAAACAATTTTTTGTAATTTCCTAACAAAATGACGGAAATAAACGACGAAATATACGCCTTAGCAGCGCCTACGCAAATGTGGTACCATTGTTTATATCACATTTGGAATATGTCACCTGATATAAAAACTATGACTAGTGACTTAAGGACCCACCACAGGATTCCGGTGCCAAATAGCTTGCATGTTATGTCGGTGAGTGAAAATTCTAGTTTTTAAGGCTTCTCGATGAGCCTCGCTCTATGGATGGCTCTTAATCTATTTTGTCCATAAGCTCCATAACCAATTAAGTTACAAAATATGCGATTTTAAAGGGTTCTTAAAAATTAAATAAAACAAAACTGAAATCCGTTAAAAATAGTTTTATTATAATTACAAAATATGATTTTTATTCATAATCTTTTTTTATTAATATCGTTACTGCACTGACTCTTACAAAAATAGCAAGGAATTAATTACTATTTCTAGTTATCGAATAACCAAGTGAAAATTTACTCTGTGAACCATAAAACTTTATATCCTCAATAAAATCCGTGGTACCACTTCGACGTTTCCCAATACTTAGTAATATTTCCATTTGAAGCACAATATTAATTGCTTACCATAGCTTAATTTTAATTGGAGTTTCGAAACCGGGTACCGTTTCCTTTTTTTTTATAATATAACCGTTTTTTAACAAGACTAGCTTTAGAGTCTCTTTTGGTTGCGATATCATTGATTATTACTGGAAGAGGTATTTTTTCTGATTTTTCAGTTATGCTACAAAAGAATGTAAGTAAAGTTTTTGAGAGAATCTGTATTTTGTGGCCGAGCTGTACCAAAGGACAGGGTTTTCTCTCTGTGTAAGTCAATGTGGAAAAAATTACTTCAAGTGTCATAACAGTTTCGCTTCTACTACCTTATAAGTCCGGAAAAGCCGTTAGCGCTGTAACTGACGCAATCTAATACGTGTCACTTACGTGATATCTTCCCTTACATCATTTAAGATCCTATGTATTCTTATAGTTCATTATAAAAAAATACCTTTTATACGTCTGTCAAATACGATGGCATAACATATCAAATATGAGATATGACAGGATGTCAATTAAAATGGTTTTGCCTTTTTAAAATTAAATTCCCAAAACGGTTGATAACTTTTTTTATCCACAGACCTTCAAAGTCCCAAGTTTTCAAAAATACATACAAAATAACTGACGAATTGGTGCTCAAATTATCATGAGACTCTACCTACACCGTGCATGAATAAGGCGTGATTCTATGCATGTTAAAATTGTAAGCGTGAGAACTGAACTGCAAACCAGCCATTTCAATACTAGGGCATACCTACATACTATACAAATAGTTTAATAAAACTAGGTATCTCTATATATTTTATCGTTGTGATACAGCGCGCAATCATATTTATCGATATTAGTCGATTCATCGATAGATTGGCTCCGCGGTCCCGAGTTCGATTCCTGTCCAGTGAAAGTGCGCACTAAGTAAGTGCTAGGTTTAGTATGTAGGACTCTGATTCATGTTTCGTTGGTGGGAAGTTGAGTGTGGAATAAAATTTTCTCATGGTGGTTCATTCCGGCCCCGTAAGTAACGGGGAGGCCTCATTCTGAATTAACTTTGGTTTAGTGTATAAAAGCCTGCAAAATAAATGGCTAAGTAAGTGGGTAAGTAATTATTCTTCTTCTGTCGTTTGGGTATTCTATTGATCAGATAAACCCTGGTGCCAGAGGTTTTATTGAAGTGAAACTTCTTTAGGCGTGTTGAGAGTATTTCAAGGTCGCGTCACGGAAATACTCAGTCACGCAGGCTGAAACGGAAGTCGAAACGAAATGTCAAAAAATGTCAAAGAAGTTTCACTTCTAACTCGTGTGTTCGGCACACACGCTCTTTTTTTATTTGCTTTTGACTATTCAGTAGTGATTGTCATAGAGTCAACGACAAGACACTGGTATTTTTGATTTTGTTAATACTACTTCAGAGCGGACGAAACCCAGTGGTTGAATGGTCTCCCAAGCCCTCTTAAAAGCCTGCTAAATGGCTAAGTAAGTAATTATTTCTTCTTCTGTCGTTTGGGTATTCGATTGAACCGATAAACCCTGGTGCCAGAGGTTATTTTTTATCTGCTTTTGACTATTCAGTAGTGATTGTCATAGAGTCAACGACAGAGCGAGCTCGCCCAGATAACTTAAAGACACTGGTATTTTTGAATTTTTTGATACTTCTTCGCAGCGGACGAAACCCAGTGGTTGAATGGTCTCCCAAACCCTCTAGGCATAAATTAGAAAATTTATGTTAAGTACCCCTATTGAAGGATGTACTTGCCTAGTATCTACTTCCTGTGGCTAAAGGGTACTATGGTTTCCTATGACAATAAATTGATCTAATATCGATATTAGAGTTATGTTACGGGAAGGACGAGGTCTATTCATGTGGTTAGTGTCTATTTACATAAACACCACAGTTTCCGTAACACTATTATTATAGTATCAATACTATAACGGCTAATCGTAGTGATTTTTCAAGCCTCACAGGTCCTATTACAATGCTATCGATTCGTTAAGCGCACGACTTAACTAGATCTAGACTAAAATTATTGCCGTCTCTTTCTGTACTTACATGATAGAAAATGACAGGAATAGACTTATATTAGTTAAACCGTAATTTTCGCAACTACGAATTGCTACCAATATCAAAGGTAACTCAAAACTAAGCCACATAAAATGAAGATAAGATGGTATAGTCTCACTTGGTTTAATTCTGTAAAGCATCGAATATTTCCAAGAAGGTGTCAGGATGCTGTATTTAGATGATAGGCTGATAATCTTTCACAGTAAATATTCTGATTATGACCTCTAAATATTTCAAATTGTAGCAAAGACTTTGCCGTTTGTAACTGACTTTCGTGTATTTGGTGATGTTCTTTGCATGTTCACATGTTTAGCTGGTCTCTAAAAGTAAACCTTCAAACGTGAAAACGACTATGAATTACTTGACTATTTGTATAAGGAACAAGAACCCCGAAGTCAGAGGAAGGAAGATATCTCGCTTGGTTAACGCCACATTGGGCGCTTTTCCACTAGACGGCACGTCAACGGCAACGGCGACGGCACGGCGAGATCACGTGACAATATCTATGGGAATCGATGACATGCCGTGACGGTGCCGTGCCGTCAAGTGGAAAAGCGTGTCATATAATTTCATTGATTTTCATACATTATCTCACCTACGATATCGTCGACGGTACCGTACCGTCGCCGTTGCCGTTGACGTGCCGTCTAGTGGAAAAGCGCCCTTTCGTGTAGTTTGTGATGTTCTTTGCATGTTCACATGTTTAGCCGGTCTCTAAAAGTAAACCTTCAAACGTGAAAACGACTATCAAGTGTGTAGTGTATCTATCGAGTCTCGAGCACAGACGGCACTAGTAGAGGGCGCGTCAGTCGGCGATAGCTGTCAGGCGGAGCGGCCATCAAGGTGTTGTGTGTGTTGGCGAGCCTTGCATTTGGACAATATACTGCGACTTTACATGTGACGACGAGGTGAAAAGTAAGTCCAGAATACATATATTATAGTAACAGTTTTAAATATCAGAAAAACAAGAAAGGAAAATACATTTACAGAGGTTATATTTTTGCGTGTGAATTTCTTAAAATACCCGCTGCTGTCACTACGCTACGAACTATGTAACAGTTAATTTTGTAAACAACGTTATCTTATCAGTATCAGCGTAGATCGAACCCTGTCATATAACAATATATTCAGTTAAATTTGACTGTAAATATCCGTAATACGGTTACGCAGTAGTGGGAATCTAACGTTAACAAAATTTGAAGTTAGTTGAAAAAGTTAGCCGAACAGCATAGCCCGACCAAATTGAGGAGGTCGTGATTAGATTTGAATGCAAATTAAAGTAAATTTTGTTAATATTACCACAAATCAAAGTACCTGTGTTTATAGGTTAAAAGTTCATTCCAAATAGGAATAGAAAAGTTTTAATATAATGCATATTGCATAGATAGAAGATAGTTTTTCTGTTGTCGTATCCATGTGAAAATATTGGTATGTGTCTAAAGGAACGTACTTATTTGTCACAGAGCTACATAATAAAATTATAACTGTATGTAATAGCTACTAAGCTGTACAGCTAAGCAACAAAATGTTGATCATTAAATTGAAAGCAGTTTACGATTAAGTAACTGAACATTTAATTGTTATTAAGCAGTTAAAGTATGGTATTGCAGGCATATTTGACTAGAAGGAGACAAAGGTCTTAGCTGAGAAAACATTAAATTGTTGTTTACAAACAATTTATAATTATGTTGTGGGGATAAAAGCACGAAATGTGTTGCAATAAGCAGACCAGATCTGAACATTCAATTGTTTATCCCAAAACAAATAAAAATTATTTACCGCAATTGCGTTATGTGCCTAAAGAGACAAAAGTCTGATAGGTATACAAAGCACATAATGATGTGTCGCATCGTAAGTTGTAATTAACAACGAACTGATGTAATTTGAGTATTTAACTAAATGTTTGAAAATATCCCTAACTTACCGCAATCGGGTAATAACTGATGTAAGCAGATGAAAGTCTGATAACTATGATAAGCAGATTGGGAATCTGAAACATTAAATTGGTTTGTTACAGGACGTCCCATACATTGCAGTATGTCGTCAAGTTCAACAGCATTTTTGACATTAGATAAATTTGACTGCCATGGAGACCCATCATCGGTGGGAATCAGATGGGAGCGCTGGAAAAGGGCTTTATTTATATATCTGGATGCTTCCAGTATTGTCAAAGAAGATAAAAAGAGAGCATGTTTGCTGCATTTCGGTGGACTCGAATTGCAGGAGATCTTTTACAACATCCCGGGAGCTTTTGTACCTCCTAGGGAAAAGGATGATGTTTGTTTTACTACAGCTATATCGAAGCTTGATGAATACTTTGCTCCAAAACAGAGCAAAGTATACGAGAGACATATGTTTCGCTTACTAAAACAAGAAGCGGACGAAAAATTCGACAAATTTCTAGTTAGACTCCGAAATCAAGCTGATAAGTGTCAGTTTTCGGCTAAAGATGACCACATTATCGATCAAATTGCAGAAAAAGGCTCTTCGATTGAGCTCAGGAAGAAAATACTTAAAATTGGTGATCAGATAACCTTGGATCAAATAATCACAGAGGCTAATACTCTAGAAGCTGTCAATAAGCAATTAGAACATTTTGAATCTACCAACAAAGCCAAAGACGAAGGCATAAATAAAATTGACGAAAAATCAAAATCGAAGTTTAAAGGTACTAAATTCGAAAAGGTTGGCTGTGGCAGGTGTGGCAATCGAAGACACAATTCTTACGACACCAAATGCCCTGCTCGAGACAAAGAATGTCTTAAATGTGGGCTAAAAGGCCATTTTCGCCAATTCTGTAGGACAAGAGCTTTTAAAAGAAAAATTCAAGAAGACAAAGAGGAAAACACTAAAGCGAAAAGGGTTCGGAAGGAAACTGTTAACCAAATCAGCGAGACGAAAGAAACTGAAAATGAAAACCAGTTATATGACACACATTATGTTTTTCACGTTGATGATGACGAGGAGTTTGATTGCCGGATCGGAGGAGTAAACACAAAACTATTGGTTGATTCGGGATGTATAAAGAATTTAATAACAGAAGAGACATGGAACAGACTAAGGAATAATCAAGTAAAAGTATTCAACCAAGTTCCAAATCCGGATGTCAATTTTGTACCATATGGAAGTGACACCCCACTCAAGGTTAAAGGCTCTTTCCAAGCACTTCTGGAAATAGGAAATAAATCGCAAAACACTACCTTCTATGTAATTGCGAATGGTACAAGAAATTTGCTTGGGAAGATAACCGCCAAGGCACTCGGGATTCTCAAGATTGGATTAGACTTGGATATAAATAACGTGGACACCGGTATATTCCCAAAATTTAAAAACGTTTTGGTTGATTTACCAATAGATGATTCAATTCCGCCCGTGTCTCAACCTTACAGGTATCCATATTATACATAATTTATAATAAATAAAATATCTTTATATACTTGAATAATTACTGATACTTACATAAATTTAATAATATACAATTAGTATTATTATTACGAATGGAAAATGGTGATCAATAAATAACTTACTACTATAGAAATGTTATGTTATCTCTAGGAAAATTAGCATTTTTGTTTATTAAATTGGTAGTTATGAGGAATAACTATATATTATGATTATTGATTTCCTAAAAATGATTAAAATTAATATTATAAGTAAGATTTAAAAAACAAGTACCTAAATTTACAAAAGCAAGAGAAGTACATTAACATTCGAATAAATACATAAAATAATGTGCTTGTTTCTTTTGTAGGCGAATTCCTATTCCCCTTGAAGACAAAATAAATTCAAAAATTGAAGAACTAGTCAAGCGAGATATTATTGAGGAAGTGAAAGGCTCTTCGAGGTGGGTATCACCAATAGTCCCTGCTATCAAAGACAATGGTGAAATACGTCTTTGTGTTGACATGCGCCGCGCAAATAACGCAATAGTCCGCGAAAACCACCCTTTGCCAACGATGGACAAGTTGTTGCCGAAGATACGTGAAGCAAGATATTTTACAAAACTCGATATCAAAGACGCATTTCATCAGATTGAAATACACCCGGATTCGCGACATATCACCACCTTTATTACACAAAAAGGGTTGTACAGGTACAAGAGATTGATGTTTGGGATTTCATGTGCTCCTGAAATATTCCAAAAAACTTTAGAGCGCATGTTGTTAGGATGTGAAGGGGTAATTAATTATATAGATGACATCCTAGTTTATGGCAAAGACCTTAAAGAGCATGACGAAAGGCTACAAAAAGTCATGATGGTTCTTAAAAATAATAACGTGGTTTTGAGAAAAGAGAAGTGCCTGTTTAGACAACAATCAATAAATTTTTTGGGACATGAGCTTTCGGAACACGGTGTAAGACCACTGCAAAAATACATTTCTACTATACAAAAATTCAGACCCCCAACCACGATTGGTGAATTACAGAGTTTTTTGGGTTTAGTCAACTTCGTAAGCAAGTGGATACCGGACCTGGCAACGAAAACAGACCCCCTCAGAGAACTCTTGCGTAACAAAAAGGAAGAAGGATCGAGTATCGAGGATTTATGGGGACCAAATCAACAACATGCATTTGAAGCACTAAAGACGAACTTAACAAACATATCTACTCTGGGATATTACGATGTCAAGGATAGAACTGTAGTTGTAGCAGACGCTAGTCCAGTTGGACTTGGGGGTGTTCTCATTCAATTTGGTGAGAAAGGTCCAAGGATCATTGCGTTTGGTCATAAAACTTTGACAGACTGCGAACGCAGATATTGTCAAACGGAGAAGGAAGCCCTCGCCCTTGTTTGGGCAGTGGAACATTTTCACGTATTCCTATTTGGCAAAGAGTTCGAACTCGTTACGGACCATAAACCCCTCGAAGTTATTTTCGGGCCTAAGTCAAAGCCATGTGCACGTATTGAAAGATGGATATTACGCCTCCAATCGTACAAATATAAAGTCGTGTACCAACCTGGAAAGAGTAACATTGCGGATCCACTGTCAAGATTATGCGAAATTCCTAAAACACTGCCGCCAATGCGGGACACATTCATCCACCAGATTGTGGAATTAACTCGGCCTGTCGCAGTTTCCTTAAAGGAGATATCGCAATGTTCACTTGAAGACACTGAAATACAAAAGGTAAAAGAAGGCTTGTACCACAAAAAATGGGACGATGACGTTAAATTATACAAGATATTTGAGTCCGAGCTTTGTTTCTATGAAGGAATTTTGCTTAGAGGTACTAGAATTGTAATACCTTCGAAATTACGTACCCGTGTATTGAATGCCGCACACGAAGGTCATCCAGGTGTTGTAGCAATGAAGGGAAGGTTGCGGACAAAAGTATGGTGGCCGAAATTTGACAGAGATGCGGAAAACCTAGTAAAATCCTGCAAAGGTTGTAATCTGGTTACAGCTCCAAATCCACCTAACCCCTTAAAACGTAGGGAATTGCCGCAGGAACCATGGGTTGATATTGCAATCGATTTGATGGGTCCACTGCCTAGCGGAGATAATTTATTAGTGGCCGTTGACTATTTCAGTAGGTATAAGGAGATAAAAATCTGTAAAAAGACTACAAGTGCAGATATAATTTCGTTACTGAGCGATATATTTTGTCGTTTGGGTAATCCTGCATCAATAACCGCTGACAATGGCAGGCAGTTTTGTAGTGACGAGTTCAAAGCGTTCTGCAGGGAGAGAAATATTACTCTCTTTAGTACTATTCCGTACTGGCCCCAACAGAACGGCGAGGTAGAACGCCAGAACAGGGACATACTGAAACGTTTAAAAATAGCTCAAGTAGAAAAAAAGAACTGGAAGGAAAGTTTGCAAGAATACTTGTCAATGTACAATAGCACTCCCCATAGTGTAACTGGCAAAACTCCATCAGAGCTATTTTTTAACAGGAAGTTTAGAGATAAAATTCCTATGATTAATGACGTCGAACAAAATCCTGGACATGCAGAAGTTAGGGACAGGGATCAAGAAATGAAACAAAAGGGAAAGGAATACGCTGACAGGAAGAGAAGGGCCAAAGAACATGATTTAGAACCAGGAGACAAAGTGTACGTAAAAAATATGATTAAAAATAATAAGCTTAGTTTGGATTTTAATGAATCAGCACATACAGTGGAAAATACCAAAGGTGGAGATATTGAAATTCGCAACGACGAAACAGGACAAAGACTGAGAAGAAATATTATACATCTTAAGAAAGTCGAAGGAGAATGGAAAGTTCAGACGGAGACAAACAACGACGACAATAATAATGAGAACAGTTAAAGAAAATAAAAAACAACAATTACCGATTTGGTCGTGAAAAGTCATATAATAATAATTGTAAATAAAAGTTGATTTTTATGTAAAAAATATATATTTTATTAAATTAAATTATTGTCAGTAGGTATACATCTCCTAACTTCCATCCTTCTAACTACATCATCTAACTTTTAAAACAAGAAAGGGATGTAGTGTATCTATCGAGTCTCGAGCACAGACGGCACTAGTAGAGGGCGCGTCAGTCGGCGATAGCTGTCAGGCGGAGCGGCCATCAAGGTGTTGTGTGTGTTGGCGAGCCTTGCATTTGGACAATATACTGCGACTTTACAAAGTGCTTGACTATTTGTATAAGGAACAAGAACCCCGAAGTCAGAGGAAGGAAGATATCTCGCTTGGTTAACGCCACATTAAGGGCCCCTTCTTCGAAATTTATGTTTCTAAATCGAGTTGTTTTCATAGAAATCATCATATTTAAAATCCTAAAAAAATATATAGTACAGATAAACGTTTGATCTAGTAACTTTTATGGATAAAAACACAATATTTAACATTTGACTCGATAAAAAAAAAACAGAAGTAACATCGATTTTGAGAGTATTTTAAGTTTTATGAGACTTGGGTGAATGCTATTTTTATGAAAATTTAGCAGTTCATTTACTAATCAGGTTTGGCAGGAATATTAATGGATAGATTTATAATTTGGCGCTTATTTTTTTCTATATAAAATAAAAACTTAAAAGTGAGCGAAAGTGTGGTTATTTTCTGTACTCCTTATACATAAAGAAAAAGACAGAGACAGGGAGCACTGGAAGAAGGGGGCCTTAACGTCTATTTACTAAACCACGGTTTCCGTGCATCGATTAGTCACGCTGTTGTCGATACCACGATAATTTCAACTCCGGTTGTTGGACAAACAAACATAGGAAGTTTGGACTAACGGGATATGGTTTGAAGGTCTTTTAAATTATTGATTGTTACATGACTGTTGTGTTTTCGGACAACTATTGATTTTGACTAATATTTAAATATTATAATGTGTTACCATAAATGTGAAAATCCCAGTTATTTTACAGAATTTCTCCTCCTCCTAAGATGCATTGCATAGGGCTAACAGGAAATGTATTCATATATTATTTTGTCCTAGAACATGAGCAGGACAGGAGGACTTCCTGGTTTTGAGTCTGTACTCTGTGCTTAGAATAGTTAGTTCAATTCCTGAATAATACCAACATCATTGGCTAAGCCTATTTCATCAGTTTCCTCAACATTAAATTACTATCCAATCTCTCTCCTTCTAGTATCCTAATTCTTGCAACTGTAGATCAATCAGTGTCAAAGAAATTCACTGTATACAGAATCTATACTACATATGACGATGAACTTTGACCCGATCTTATCATGTATCACTGTCAAAATTTGCATTGTTACAAACTACCAACTGATTAGCTAGAAACAGTAGACGCAAAAAATACCAATAATAATACAGGCACCGAATCGCGAACAGCTTGTCTGTCTGTATGTCAGTCACACATCGTAACTTCGTGAGTAGAGTCATAATCGGCTTCTAAAAACTAACAGTCAATCACGCATGTATCATGTCAATGCTATCAAACTAGCACTGAGGTCAGGTGTGAGCCATGGGCTCACGATCCGGAGGTCCTGGGTCCAATTCCCAGGGGGGAACAGTTGATATTTGTTAATTTATCACTTTGTGAGATTTTACTCATATGGAACATTGCAGGCTAAATCGCCTGATTATCCTACAAAGAAAAAGAATTCCGTTGGTCTCGTTCGCTGTCTTTGAGGTGGCCGTTACACAAACCATGTTAAAGGTCTATCAGCTGTGCTATAAGGCGTTTTAAACCTCTGACACCAGGGTTCATCGGATCGGTTGACTTGAAACCCACACGACAGAAGAAGACCTAACTAGCTCTGTGGTCTAGTGGTCTGAGTGTTGGACTCTCGACAGGAGGGTCGTGGGTTCGAAGGAAGGTTGAATCCTTGATCATGTCAGAGGCGTATTCGATGGTTTTAAAACTTTGACATCCAAGCAAGTATAATTTTATACCTACATATTGCAAAAACTCAAGGATGCATTTTAAATTTTGCAATTTCAAATTGGTTGCAAAACTTGGGACTCCATAAGCTCTTAAGACGTGATGATTTCTGTACATTTCACAGATGATAAAATAATTACGGTCTGCGGTAGCCAAATTGACAATAATTATTCTCAACTTGTCCAAAATGTTCAAAGCGCGTTGACCTCAAACCACTAAACCAAAAATGATGTAATTCTGAAGGTTCAGAGGTTATGGATAATTATGCCGATTACTGTTGCTATTAGGCAAGATGGTGCATTGAGAAAGTAGATGTTAGTAGCTATGAATTGAAGACATGTATTAACGTAAAAGCATGAAATCTTTAGCTTTTAACACGTTGCAATTACCAATTTACTTGGTTAGAAATATCCACTTTTTCAATTCACAATGACACAATGTTAATTTTTTACCTATAACTTTGGTAATCAAGCATACGGTCCGCCTGATGGATGCACCTGACACTATTAGGCCCGTATTTATAATCAGCTCTCAAGAGTGACAGCTAGTTTGAGTTTGAATCAGAAATGTCATTTCAGTACAAATTATCAATTATCGGTCAAATCCACAGTTAATATTGCTCTCAATCTTAAGATCGCTTTATAAATACGAGCCATAGTTTTTTTATTTACCATGTGCACAATTTGAATTCGTCTTACCAATTCAAATACTGAACATAAACCAACTCCTACTTAGATTAAACTTGATTCCGGCTGACTGCTAATAGGAGTATAATAATTTGTATGGAAACATTTTACACGGCTGTCAGTTTGTTTGTATGGTTCACATGAGAACACCGTTATAGCAATATCCTGCAACAGATGTTTGGAAGATGGGAACGGTTTATCTTAGGTAAGATTGTAATTATAATGTAGAAGGATTCACTAGTATTTATTTTGCCTGGAAGAAATCGCTGTTTAGCAATAAAGCCGCAGCCGCTGTTTGTAATGTTTGCTGTTGTTATTTTTTGTATTATGTCTTTCCAGTGCAATAATTTAGTTTTTTAGTTTCATCATTAAGTACCTAAAATTATAGTTTGATTTTAATTTGAAGCATTCTCAATTTTTCACGCTTAAAATACTGGTAACTTTAAAGGAAAGTCATCAGCAAAAACCACAACAAAAAATACGATAATACTTTCCCTATAAGTCGATACCCCATGGCCCATGACCTAAAACACGTCCCACCATCGCAGAAGCCCGAAAGGCGCAAAAAATTTGACACAAAACAAGATTGATCGATCACAATAAAAATGTTGATGGTTCCGTATATTTTATAATTGTTTAGTTTTATAAGATTTGAGATTTTCGCGGTTGTTCACTACAATTAGATTGTTATTTTGAACGGGATTATTACCACGATTATATTTATTGTTACCTCGATATTTCAACTTAGTTTCATGCGTCATGGTCACGAGTAGACTGTCGTGGTAATAATCCTGTTCATTTGTAGTTTAGTTTTAGTTAGGTTCTGAATGCATGTCTTAAATGAAAATTGTAGTTATTTATTTACCATAAATCAGACTTCTTGTGGAATTTTTAGCTGAAAGATCAGTAGATTTTACCTGAAAAAGATAAATTAGAATATTAAGAAAAATCAAAGTGAGAATCACAAACAAAATAGATTAAAGCATCCTATTTTTTTTTCAATCAGTAGACGATAGGTAAATAGGTGACAATAGGACATTGACACGTTATTAAATTGAAATGAACCCCAAAGACGTTTATATGTATAGCAAAAATTAGTCTTAAAAAGTCCACTAAACATGACTCTATGTTCTTCATAAGCAATTCAGCCCTTTATTAAAGGAGACGGTACCCTAAAATATACATCTTTGTAAGTGTAATGTAAAAGAAGTGAACCGATTGTGAAGACATGATACAGTGTCATATAACAATGAGCAAGAAAGTGAAATGACATCGAAATTGAAAGTGTTAGTTGATATTATATTACCTGCAAGAAACGTGAATGCAATGAAATAAAAACTGAATTCTGCGCTTTAAATTCAAGCTTGAAAATTCAGTGAAAGTTTATATATTTTATGTACTTATTGTTTATTTTTATTTCACGGACATTTAAATATTCACGGTATCATGATTTTTAAAATTATGATTCATATTTTTGCCCGAATGCCTCAGAAAATATGTTTGTCTATAACTTTCATCACGATCAGCTTAAACATGGTCTATAAGTAAATTCAGCTTGTTAGATTAAAAAAAAAAACATTTTCCAGATTAGTTCATATTGACTTTCAGTTTATACGAAATAACTTTATACTTAGATAACTAGTATAAATTGCTTACATTTAATAGATAATTCGACCTGCTTACCACTGTACCTAATTAATGTCTTTCTTATTAAACGTTAATTTAGAGTTACACTTGAAACTAAGTAGACAAGATTACCTTCATAAAGGGTGCTAATGAATATAATTTTTCTGCTTTTATTTGCACTTAACAAGATAAAGACCGCATATTCTTCATTCATAAAAATATCTTTCCATACAAAAAACTGGTCTCTCTGAATGGCCTCTCGAATCATGTTGAGATGTGAGAGATTTTCTTTATGGACATTAAAATATTTTTCTGCAGTTTAAGTGGGAGATAAAAAGGCTAGGAGCATGTTGTATGTGACTTCCTTCTTCATTAGAATACCAAGCACAGATGTGCAGATGTTTCGTTTGATGTAGACATATGAGGAACAAAAGGTAGTCGCAAAGGGACATTGAATAAAACAAATGAAAACCAAAACGGTGAAAAGAAACTATATAAGGCTTTATTAAACTACAAGTTATAAAAAAACCACGCCAAAATTAAATTAAAAAAAAAAATCTTTCTTGATGGTACGTAACGTAGCATACTTAGTCAAACTTATAGGTAATCTTATAAATAATCCGCAACTTTGACCTTTCATTCATTCCGTAATTTTTGATATAACTTTTGAAAATTCCAAAAACTTACAAAATTATTAAAAAATAACTTTTGGAAGTGGTATCCAGCATTTTTTCTGTTGCATTAGGTCATCAGAAACACATTATTACGATTTTTAAAATACTTGCTTATATCAAACTTAAAATCTTCACAATCCCTACATTGTACGTCATAGCAATTGGAATCACAATAAACTTTGAGGTAATAAGTAAATAATGCTGTGGTAATGTGAAGATATGACGTAACGAGAACAAAAGCTGGAAACAGACGGAATTGCTGCGCGTGCGACGTGTGACGTGTTGCGTTGTATACTACGATCTGGTAGTTAGGGTGCGATGTTTTATAGATGAGTGAAACTGCAGCTCTTAATAGAGTTATTCTGTTTTGATATAATGTAAAGGGGATATGGATGGACATAATTATAATTAACCTAAAAAAACATAAATTCCCCACTTAATTTTTTTTTTATACACACAAACATTACATTAGTTTATAAAATGGTATCATAAAACCTATAAAGTCAGGTTTGTCTTGAAACCATACTTCCTCGTTGATTGAAATGATTGAAATACCTGTGCCGTAAATTTCCTATTCAATCAAAGACCCTTAGAGGGTAGGTACATCATCAAACAAGGAGGAGAGAGTTGAAAGCTATTCTGAGAGGAAAATTTTGACAACTAGTAATGGAGGTGCCCAATGGGGCGTACATTCTGCTGTGGGAGGAAAAACTGTAGTTATAATCAACCGAGTTGAACTAAGACTTCTCTCCTTACTTATCAACTTCTTGCATTTTTACTGACCCTACAAATTCAGAACATTCGTGAAGTGCACTCAACATTATTCAATAAGATAACAATAAAAACTGTTAAGTCGTCTCAGTTCCGTCGTATCAAAAACGCCGCACCACATTTCATCGCACAAGCCAGTAAGCATATCAACAACTCGTAACGTAATGTGGTCGCACTCTCTCTTGTCAGTCTTTCTTTGCAACTCATTTCGCAGGTTTTGCTGTTACGTTTCCATTATCCAAGATGGCGTAATCTTGACTTCCTATGTTTCCATTGTTTTGGGGAAAATTGTGGAAAACAATAATAAGTAATGCAGTTTGATACATTAGATAATACATACATACATAACATACATACATACATATAATCACGCCTTTATCCCTAATGGGGTAGGCAGAGCAAAAACGACCTAAACAAAGTTCGTTTCGCCACGTTTGACAAGTTTTGAGGGTTATTACAGATGATTGCGTATATTGCTATAGTGACGGGTTGTCAGCCCATCGCCTAAAATGGCAATACACTAAAACCCTCGAATCCCTTAGCTGTTTTTTACAGCATGCCCGGGAGGAGATGCAGCTGGCACATTCGATGTTTTTCTATATCACCCCCAGTCCAGCATGGAAGAATAGGATTATAGCAGACAAATAATTATGATATTCGGTATCCGTAGCAACTCCAATATTTATGTATGACTAATACTGTGTATTTAATTTATATTGGCCCCATTAAACATTTCACATATAAAACTAGCGACAGTATTTCAAGATGCAAAAATGTCGAAACTGGCTCATCAAGAAGCCATCAAGCCAAAACAAATATATCTCACAGTTTCGCAACTACCAATAAACAATCTGAAATTAAGCAACATTGCGCAATATTACCATGTTTACACAAGGGGGACAAATGGGGGACATCTTTCTTTCACGGTTCGTGACTTCGGTGACAGACAGACAAAAGTTTGGGGACAAAAGATGTGTGGTGTAATTTTATGGGATGGGAACCTAATTGTTGTTGAGGCAAGAGGAATAGAGGTATTGAAATACCTAATAAGTAAATGAACAACTCTATCAAAGCCACACTCGCACCATGGACGGATAAAACAAAGAGGACTGATAACCTCCCTTATAAACTGCGTATACCGCTACTTTGCAGTGCCATCTATTGACATTAGCGAAATATTGTGTAAACATAATATGTATCTTAATTGAGATGTTTTAAACAGCATTTCTCATTGTGTATTTCTACTTTAAAAATCTTAAAAGATAATTTGGTTCAAGTTGTAATTGATTTTTTCAATTTTATGACCTATATTAACAACGGGCTCTTCGAGCAATATGCCAGCGCCATCTAGGTTTTGCTTGCATTTTGACCTTATTATCGAGTATCGAGGTACGCTCTCTAATATGGCGGTTAGCAGTCCTCCAGAGTAGTTAGTCCATGCTCACACCCATAAGACTACGTCAAAACGTTTGTAAATATAATTACAGTGAAGTTGTGGAAAGGATCGAATCCGGTCTTTTCAGCTAATACTGTGTATTACATTGACAGATTGGTAGTCCTCACATCGGAGCCTTTGAGTCCCGTTTTTCAGTTTTCCTTCTGTTCTGGTGTGTTTAATGATAAAAATAATTCAATGTAGTAAAAATTGAACAATAGAAGTATTGTAAATTAAGATATAGGTATAGTAAGTTACAAATTAAGATAACCAAATAATATCTTTAAACACAACAGCATAAGCGACCAGATAAATAGCTACAATCTTAAGATGAAAGTCTGATAGACAAAACATCTTTACCAAATATACTTACTCAGACAAAGAACACCTTGTTTAACAAACACAAACACGTATGGTCTATTGACCCCTAATAGTCGAAGCGAAAAAACAATGGTTACCTTTAGCAATGGTAATGTGCCCATGCGCAGATACAGATCAGAATCACTTTCACTCACCGGTCATATTGTTATAACTGCACTCTGTTTGTATTGTATTGTTTGAGTGAAAGTCTTGTTTGGTTTAGGATTTGAGTAGGTAGCAAGGAGATTGTAATTGATTATTCTTTATCTTATAATCGGTTTATAGGTATGCCATTACCGTTGAAGCTTCTGCCTAGGAGGGCTTGCTCTATCATTAATTCTACCTTCTTATCTTATCTTACATCATCCATTGCTGGGAAAAGTCCTTCTAAGTCTTCTCTCTCCACTCATCTCAATTTTGAGCCTCCACAATTCCACCTTGGCCACATAAAATTGTTTTTTATAATATTCTAATCTAATGGCTTCGCTGTCACCTCTAAGTCAGAGGTGATAGAGTCGATGATGGAGCTTACCCAGGAGAAGTCTGATCACTTTTACTTTGATTCGAAAGCACAGACGCAAGACATAAACTCCTCTTTTACTTAGGCAACATTGGTGAATTCGAATTTGCAAAGGAAATCTTATTTATTTAATAATTAGATGCTGGTGTCATCTATCATCATCAGTTATTTATGATTTGCCATCACGGAAGTAGCCATAACCATTATTTACTTTGATATACACATCACTGTAATGAATATCTTTAGCAAGATTACATCAGAAGACTATTACCTACTTACTTTAATCCGTTGACTGGGCTGAAGAAGCTTAGTGGTTAGTAACCCTGCCTTCTTTATTGAAGATAGACGATTCGACTTCCGCAAGCACAAAATACCTATACAGGGTGTAAAAAAAAGTACTACGTTCCTTTAAACCACATGTTCTACTAATGATACCAAAAAAATTTCCCGAAAATCAAAAATTTCAGCTATAAAAAAAAATTGCCTTTTCCATACAAAGATGCTCTCCGGGATCTGCAGTTTTGTATGGAAAAGGCAATTTTTTTTTATAGCTGAAATTTTTGATTTTCGGGAAATTTTTTTGGTATCATTAGTAGAACATGTGGTTTAAAGGAACGTAGTACTTTTTTTTACACCCTGTATATTTTTTAAGTTTACCCCAGTTAATCTTTTTTTTCGTTGGGCTACTACCAACAAAGGGTCCACTTGGAGTGTATATTTGTCATTTTGTCATGCTCCCCGCATTTGGCAGGGATTTTGATTTTCAGCGTAGAGAAAAAGAAACCCATTCTATTCATAATAGTTCATTATAATTTAGTTCTCACAGCACCTACAGTAGGTATCATTAGGTATCCATCTCTTCGCGACTCTGTCACCAGCAAGTTGCGTAAACCCGTAAAGTCCATTAGAGATAATTATGTTAGTGCCAGACTTTCTAAATCACCTACCGACTATTTGCAATATAGCCTGGTGGACGCAAAGCGACGGTTAACAAGACTTGTGCCTTATGGGAGAATTCCTTAAACGATCGCTGGACAGTCGCAGAGAAAAACTGTTTAATAGCTACTTACTGTTGCTTGAAAACGTAAAAGGGAAAAAAATCATGATATGGGCAGTAGCATTCCTTGTAAAAATAATATATATATGTCTTCAGTGGATTTTCTGTGGCTGATGTGTTTTGATGGTGGATGTTTCAAATCTTCATAAATATAGAGGGCCCGATAGTGTAGTGGATAAGACCGCTGCCTCCAGTGAAGGGGGTAGTGGTTCGAATCCCACTTTTTCGGTTTCCAAACAATATAGCGCTTCGTCAGAGAACCTACACACACCTACGAAGAAATTCAAAGGTTCTGTGTGAAATTGTCCAATCCGTACTGGGCCCACATAGTCGACTAAGGCCCGACCGCCCTATTCAGGGTAGGCTCGTACCACTTGGTGGAGACGTATTATAAGCCGATGATGAAATATAGAGGGAATACCGCAACAAATTTCTTCACACCAGTACCGACTCAAATCGATCTTGCGACCAACATGTAGAGTACTTTCGATTTCCAAACTGCGCGCGCGACGGTATCGCGTCTGCAGATAACAGCACCCACTTGTAATTTATTGAGTCGGTTGACTAGGGAATGTATGTTGGTCACCATTTCAATTTTGTAGGTCGGTTTTAACCAGTTTTGAAAGGATCTGATAGGAAATGTGTATGCATTCATATTTGTATCCTTGGATAAAATACTATTGGTATTCAACACTTTTCGTAGGTATACTTAAATATTTCAATTGTTTTTAAAGTTATCTCACTACCTTTGGCTTCTAACTAATATCCGCAATTTTAACTACAGTGACAATATTTTTTTGTATTTCTGCAAAATCTAGTTGATATATGGTGAATCGGTGAGCGAAAGAGCAATTTATTTTATCACACATCATATCAATTTTATGATGGCTACATAATGTATGTAAGTAGGTACGATGTAACGCATGCTCATTGCGTATGCGCACTAGGTAGGCTAGGTACGCTAGTTCCCAAGAATATGCACTAGTTTCCTACATTATGTTATGAAATGCTACCAAGTACTTAATTGCAGGTTTCTATGCAATCTTTGATGGCACCATCTATGTTTTTTACATGATTTATTATGTGGTGTCATAATCAAATAATGAATCAGAAAAAAAAAAGAGAGTAGAATTTGTAGTTTCCGAATGCAGATCTAACAGTGAGGTTTATAAATTGAAGCTATATAACAATAAAGCTGCATACTTACAAAAAAATCGCATCCGACGAAGTACGCAGAGTACAAGCCATTTTTAGCCATATTTAGGTTATGTCATAATATAATAGGATGTGAAGATTCCATTTCAAATATTTTATTTGTTACAGAGACGGGTTGTCAGCCCAGCAACTGATAACAACACGCCAAAACCTTTGAATCTTTTACTAGCTTATTTATACGGTTTTTTTTGCCTCTCATTCCAGCATGAAAGAAGCTTATTTAAAGGGGTATTCAGCGTATATTTAAAGGCGGCCATTTTATGTGACATCGTAATTTAAACGTGAACTCCTCTGGTTATCAGCTGCAGCCAGTGTCGTAATGAATCCACTTGGGATCCTCTCTGCGGCGTATTTTTTAAGTCATTAGTTTTCTTCTTTTCTCAAACACTCACTAACAAAAATACGAGCTATCAAAAACCATTCGAACATGAAATTATCAAAAACTATAGATAGAGTCTGTTTTCGTATTTTCAAATAGTGCTTATCTATGGAGTAAGAATACGACTGTTTTTTATGACATTGAAATTGTTTTTCTAGGTGAGGTAAGTACCTAAGATGAACAACTTTTGCCAATAAACCTGGATACTAACTAACTTAATCGTCAAAAATAGTTTACTTAAGCGCCATACAATTTTGAATGGAATTTCTTTAAATTCTTCTATTATTTAAAATTTTAATTGCAACACCATCAGTAAACTTAAATATCTGAATTGAATATGTTTATTAAAGGGATGACTATGGTATTTAAGGCTCGTATTTATAAAGCGATCTCAAGATTGAGAGCAATGTTAAGTGCGGATTTGACAGGTAATTTTGTACTGGAATGACATTTCTGATACGTACTCAAACTCGTTGTCACTCTTGAGAGCTGATTATAAATACGGGCCTAAGTACCACCTGTCACATTACAAAATGATGTCACCATGATGCAACTCAACCTTCGCGTCATGACATCATGAATGACAATTTACCATGTAAAGTGTCACAGAAGTCATGTTTTATGTATAACAGCGCCCTCTCAAAAGCATAATTATTCGGTGTGAAAAATTACATTAGGCGTTGCATTTTGTTAATAATCATGAGACATGAGAAGATAAGCAAGTCAATATAAATTAAAAAGTAAACAATATTTTTTAATATACGGGAAAATATCGACGAGAACAGAGAATCTATGTAAATCGTTTTACCAACAGACCCGTCGTATCTTTATTGTTGTGAACTCACCGACATCTTATGACTTTCAAACTAAGTGACCAAAACTATTTTGCAAATATTTTCTCACCACTTTCTTTACTAAAACCCACACGATTTCAGAGCACCCACCGTCCCATCGGTCCCATCGTTTGCCACTACGCCTCAGGTCGCATCGTGAGGTCGCAAGATGAAAGTGAGATTACGGTTCCTATTTCCCATCCTCGCTGTCACTGCCACACTTTAGAGGAATTCTGCTCCTGAGACCCGGGACCTTAAGACCCTTAAGGCCTTGAGGTCGCGGGAGGTTTCGCCCAAATCAGGGCGCTTTTACTTTATGTTCGAGTCATTATTTTAAAGGTCATCTGTCATCTTTGGACGGCTATATTGTAAGGAGGTGTATGGAAGTCTGTTGTGACTTGTGGTGACTCTAAAGGCTAGCTTGTCATTCTTATTTATGTTTTATCTTTAGCTCGCATATCGAGGCTTCATCGAGATTGAAGATTTAGGCTCGTATTTATAAAGCTTGAGAGATTGAGAGCAATATTAAGTATGGATTTGACAGGTCGTTTTGTACTGCAATGACATTTCTGATACGAACTCAAATTCGCTGTCACTCTTGAGAGCTGATTATAAATACGGCCCTAAGAGATATTTATATACGAAACCAAGGGAAATTTGAAGAAGTTAAAAAATAGAATCTATCACGATGGATCTAATGATCCCGTAATTTTATTCAAATCTCATAACTTTTTGTTGCATACAGATTCCTCCTTCTGAAATAACTACTTGTTTTGTGACTTTTATCAAAGTTAGCATTGATAGGTACAATATGAATCATTTTGTCCATGTTTATGCTAAGAGAGCTAATTGTGCATCAAGTTCAAGATTAACTTAATTTTCTTCATTCAAATTCAAGGCAAAGTATTCGAAATTTAATGTAAGTTTTATAAATTAGTCATCAAGGAATGTATGGTATAAAATGCAACTTCCCTTGAAACCCACCTACGCTAGCAGATGGACAGTCAAATATCAATTCATACAGTCAGACGCCCAGTAAGGTATACAAGGTTATACAAAGGTGCCAAGGTCGACTGTACCTCTATATCATTACCCGTACATAAGGTAAATGTTTGTGTTGTATAAGTGTTTGCTTCTGTTATGTAATTTGTCATACTTGAATGGAAAAGAACTATAGTTATTGAGTACGCTGTGTTTTTCTGTAGGCCTAGGAAGGATGTAGTAATGTTTTATGGGTACTACGTAAGGTTGTTGACTATGTAGATGGTTATAGCAACATTATGTTGGGGGTTCTTTGACAATAGAAAGGTAAGGGTTGATTGAATAAAATAAACACGTTAATTTTTTCAATTACAAATTTTTCTCGAGTATCAAGATTTACCTAATATTGAAGTAAGTTATAAACTCTGTTTTGTTTAAACATAATTCGTATACAAATAAAATAAAATTTATAAATTTACCAAAGAAACGTTTATATTGAATCAAATAAAGTTTATATTAGCCAACCTAGAGCATCCTCCAGCAATGATACGATTTTATCAAAATCTAACCACTCTTTCCCACCATGTCGCAGTCACGATGCAAAACTGGACAATTTCAATAAAAGCAAAACACTATCTCTCAAGCTGCGAATAAGTTATTTATTTATTATTGACAGTGTTATTTTACGCCTATCTCGGTTAATGGTGTCTCTGGATAAAAGCAAAAATAAAATTACTTTCATCCTTACAAAGTAAGGAGTTAGTGGTTCAAGGAAAAATGTGCTTTGAATCTAGGAGGGATAAAGTTAAAAATTTAAAAGCTAGAAAAGGTTCTGCCTTCATTGATAAAATATTTCTCCACAAGTTTTTGATCTTATTTCAGGCAGGCAAAAAGAAACCTCTTTCTTTGCACTGCAGCGACTAGATCGGTTTCTTAGGCCCGTATTTATAAACAGCTCTCAACAGCGAGTTTGAGTTCGTATCAGAAATGTCATTCCAGTACAAAATTACCTGTCAAATCCGTACTCAATATTGCTCTCAATCTTGAGATCGCTTTATAAATACGAGCCTTAGTTATACAGATAAAAAAATAATTTTAATAGGTATGTGAGAACTAAGTAGACGACATTCAGAGAAATCGATTGAAATTTTAAACCGGCTTCAAAAAAATAAGAGGTTATCGATAGGGTTGTAAATTTTTTAAATTAATACACTTTACTTTAATCTACGTCAGATTAATAACAACCGCAATATTTAGTGGCTAGTCTACACTATTGCTATACTATTTGGTATTTTATTTACTACGTATATCTATACTTATCAAATATACCTAAAGAGAAAAAAATATGAATTTTTGTATGTAGGAACGAATAAACTTTTTTTTTAATTACATAGCTCACCCTGAGTAGTCATTGCCCTGGCCCCTGTGCCCTGAGTATGAATACCATAGACTAATTTTAAACATGAAAAAAAGATTCTCTCGGGAAAACTCTTTAAGTCGCGGGTAAAACTGCGACGCATAAAGCTAGTTAAATAATAAGATAATAAATATACATCTAGGAACAAACACCGATAACTGAGATATGAATAAATAAAAGCATTATCTAGATTTTATCTCGCCGTTGAACAATTATTATTGTTTCAATAAATAATAATGTTTATTATCGTCCAGTCGAGATGTCACAGCGCAAGAACATTTCCGGTCTTTCCTTGCGTCACCCGATACGAGTTTGCTAAGACCTGTTTGGTTTATGAATAGAGATGTGATGTTAATAAAACTGTTTTACATAAAATGTGTGATAGTGTGCCAATCTGAGTTAGAATGATAATGAGCCATTCCATTAATTCAATTAATAATTTAGTTACTTTAATAGATTCAAAATTATTGGAACAAGATTACCACACACAACAAATAGCTCACACAATTTTATTTTATAAATTTTGCGGTTTGTCTGTATCTGTAGGATGTAATTATTATAATTATTCAACAGTTGTTTTACTTTCATGCTGGACTAGGGCTCGTATTTATAAATCGATCTCAAGATTGAGAGCAATATTAAGTATGGATTTGACATGTCGTTTTGTACTGAAATGACATTTCTGATACGAACTTAAATTCGCTGTCACTCTTGAGTGCTGATTATCAATACGGGCCTAGGACTACAGGGAGCATAATAAAAAGCTTGTTTCTAATTGTTTGCAATTTAGTTTATGAGTTTAGCTCAGTACAAATCTGAAATGCGCTTCTTGATGATAATGACTATGTTAAGTTTTTGATGCTCTGCTTAAATGTGTATTGTAACAGACAGTTTCCTCCCAAATATAATTACCATATATTAGTTCAACTACTTATTGATTTTCAATCTTTCTGCATAGTCTAGTGGCAATGGCAAGTCAATAATGCTCACAACTTGAATAAGGAGCTATTTGCTGCTAGCCCATCACTAGTACAGCCTTAGGCATCATAACTTAGTGACAACAGGACAGACGACATGCTACCGGCATCCAGGAAGACTCCAGTTATTCTTTACTGGACTATTAGGAGTATTCAACCGCAGCGCTGACGCCGTTTTTTAAAAAAAAGAAAAACATGATTTGCTAAATAGGTATTTTTTTTTTATTTGATGTAATACTTGATTATAAATACCCCTAGTAATTATTTAAAAATAAAAAAATAGTACCTTACTGTTGAAACTACCGCCAATATAGACAAAAAAATCGATAGTCGGTAACTGCTGAGTGCTATTAGCTAGTGAGTTCATTCATCTTAATAAGAGAATTAGTATGATACTGTTAGAACAAAATTTCGTAAAATTTAAAAATAATGAGGTATTTAAGAATTTTTTGAAAAGTGGCGCTAGTGGATGAATGCTCTTAAAACTTACTGTAAAATATTTATTTAGCGGTCAAGAAATTGCTACCTTGTCGCCTTTACGGATACTACGGATACCATGAGTGATAAAATTCAATTAGTATGTACAGAAATAATTATTTAAACTGTTAGGAATACTTATTAGTATCTATTAGTAGCTGAGAGGATACATTACATATTTTATAATGATAAGAGTAAGTGTATTTTCAAGTATCTGATATCAACTTTGCACTTTTGAATATTACTTTAAGGCTCATATAAATATGAGATTATAAATTTATAACGCGGTATTGACAGGTCGTTTTGTACTGAAATGACATTTCTGATACGAACTCAAACTCGCTGTCACACTTGAGAGCTGTTTATAAATACGGGCCTAAATTCTTTCGAAATGAAAAGAAAGACTGATGTTTCATAATTCCATTTTATGAAGGTACTTACTAGTTTTCCGGCCCGTGACTTCACTTGCGGCTAATTGAATTTTCCCTTAGAATTGAGGTATTTTCCCGCGGTACAAATTAATCTATGTCCGTGTTCAGGTGACTATCTATCCCCAAGCCAAATTTCATCACATCAAGATCAATGATTAACAAACCACCAAACAGAGTGTCGTATTTATAATTAGTATGGAGTATTGAATTATTCTGTAACATTTCTTCATTTTACCTATACTTTCTTTAATGTTAAAAGTGAAATGTTACATAATAAAACATTTTGACTTAAGTAGCTGTTTTGTTTTATGGTTGCTCTCTGACAACAATGTCTGTTGAATTAGAGTCGTGTCTTTAGTCGCCACGACTTGTTACGTCCATTAGTGATGGGGAAAAAATAATTTTACAATCGATAATTTTAATCTATGGAAGATAAACAGCTAAGTGAAAAATGCTAGAATTAATACAAAATCTGTGCTTAGACCAGTTTCATTTTTATTTTATTGGTTTTAGTTGATTTGATATACAAAAAATTATAAAAACATTAAAAAAAAATTATAATGTTTGGATGTACATAAGTATAGATTTTTTTAAACTTTTTCTTCTGTTAATTTCTATTTTGTTTTTTGTTTTACAATTATATTGTTCAAGACAACTGTTTAAAAAAAAAATATATAGGCCTTAAAATAGTTGCACTGCTAAATATCGACTATGTACACAGCACTGTTGGCTCGTCAACATTTGCATGCCAATACCTCTCCGTGACGTCACAACGTCCGTTACTTGCTCACCTGAAAGGTTCGGTTGCATAATACAAATTAGCAATGCAAATGTGGACACTTTCACTAAAGTCTAATTTTAGTTGTGACTGCTACAATGTCCTTTCTTGGAGATATTACGCATATTGTGTTGTTTTTTTTATAATATGAAATTAGGTTAGTGATGATTGGATTATACATTTAACAAATGTCCCTTACTGAAGTTAAACCCATAATGTCTCGCTCGGCGGCCCTATTTAAGTATTAAGTTAATTACTCCAACAATTAAAATTAAATTATGTGAAACCAAAATAACTTTACAGAAAATAAAATACAATTTGAGGAAAACAAGTTTTCATCGAATAAGAGAGTTGGGATCACTTATTTTCCAAAAAAAAAAAAAATAGTCTGCTTCATTGGGATTTTGGTCCACTTTTTTACGTAGCGCAGCTGCCTTAACACCCTTAAATATTCCGGGGATTTATAGCACCTTGTATGTACTTCAGAAACCTGTTAGTCATTGGATATTCCATTCCAGTCAGTCACATTGGCAAGTCTTTAGTCAAGGCGAGTCACATCGCCTACGCATACGCATGTCCGCATATACCTATAGAAGGCTATATTTTTGGCTTGCAATTTTTACGGTGGGTACCTATATGATGTTATTACAGTTTTTCATAAATATATTCTACTAAAAAACGACATATTAGGTAGGATCCAAGTGAATTGACAATATTCAACGTTATACTCATCCCACCCTTGAAGTTTGAGTCACCATTTTTTTTTATTAAAGCCTACTTCATATTTCACATGTTCTCAGTCAACGATAAGACGATTGTGACGACACCACACCCATATTTAAAATGAATACCAACGAAATCGAAACGATTTTGTAATTGAATATGCTAATAGGCGTTTACGAGATCACCCGATTTTCAACTTTGCTGTGACTTTTAGTAACTTGTTTCCATTTGTTTGGATACTTGCGTAAAAAATGACATTATTTCCATATCTTTTATCAGGCACGATAATTCGCAGTCACACTGCTTAACTTTTGTTATTAGATACTTAGTAGGTACACCGCTTGTAGTTCGCACTGAAGCTTTGATTGTTTTTTTTTAATTTGCGACTGTTGTAGGTCAGTGACAGAGTTGACGATGGAGTCAACTCATCTAAAAGTACTGGTATTCATGCACACATTTTAATTGTTTTAAACCTTGTTAATTTCTGCCCACTCGTGATGTTAAAATAGACAAACTGTGGTCTCAAAATTATTGTTATGTTCTGCGAATAACCCTGAAATTACCGGTAAACGTTTATGGTTTCCAAGTAGGGTACCTAAGTGCCTAGGAGAAAGTGTCTGTGACACAGGTTAAAATAATAGAGGGCCAAAGTTAAGAGACTCTTATCTATAGTACTAATAATAGTCATTGTGTCGTAAATATCTTCCAAAGAATAGTATAATTTACTACCACTTACACGTTTCACTCTTTGTCCTAAAACGAATTACTATTGGCTAGAGTTAATATTGGTAAATATTCCCTGAACCCACAGAAATCCAACAGGATTTTCGTATTCAAGCAGTAGGTAGGCATATCAAATTAATTACAATAGAATAAGTACCTATACCATCAAAAATCCTACCCCAGATAGATCGAGAATATTTCCAGAAGCTTGGAAAACTGAATGCACACGACACTAATAATAACGTATGATAAATTGACTGAATCTCTACTTGAAACAACATGACAAAAACAATAAAAAAATATTTTCTAGAAAAGAAAGATCTAGATGCAGATTTTCAGAGCAAACAAAATACACACGAGACTAAATAAAAAAATTACTCAGTGTGACGACTCATTCATTGTATGGTACAGTCAGCAAAGAAAAAAGTTGTGCCGCGCAACTTGAAACGGATGATTATTTTTAGGAAATGATTCGTTGATTATTATGAAAATATAATGAAGCAAATAGATACACTGTACAATATTATGTTTTAATAACAATAGCTAATTTAATGACTAAACAACCAATAATAAAATAACACTCCTACTCGACCCGAAAAGAACTACAAATTATATTTATTGAAAATGAAATTGTAGAAGTCTAAAATATATTTTGGATATTTATGGAAAATTAATAAATACAATAAAAGAGACGAAACCGAATTGGTACACACGAAACTAAATAAACGATACACAACACAGTAAGATGACTCATTAAATGGTACATGACGTCATTATAACCATTTCGAAAGACCCACCCCAGAAAAATCTAGAGGAAAGTTCCAGAAGAAACATAATGCACACGACACTAAATAAACAACAGAATGACTCATCAAAGGGTAGAACCGCTTGCACTCGCACCATTCTCTGCGCACGAGTCGCTTTGCGCACGAGACAATTTTAACACCATATAAAACGCCGCGTACGTCCTTATCAGGCAATAGTCCTACAGTGAGAGAGTTTGTATTATTGGTGATATTAGCAACTATCTTATCACTACGAGCTGTGTTTGAGTGAGTATTTATATTTAGATATTGTTTTACGTTATATGTTTGTACCTATTTGTTGTAGTGATGTAGAATGACGTACATTATGTTGGACTTAATTCGTATGCTACTTTGTTTCTTTTATTATTCAAATACGTAGTTATTTTTTAAACAAGAATGACTTGAATAAAGTCGGTACTTGTTTTTGTATACTAATTAATTATTATTATGTGCATTGTTAGTCGACGTAAAATAATTGACTACTGGGTGTTAATTTAATTGCGTGCCATAGCTTATGTTTCAGTAACGTAAAAAGAGCCCATGAAAAATATTTAAAAAAATCCAACTCAATAAATAAAAAAGTTAATAGTATTTGTTTTTTTTTTGTATTTTTATGGGCTGCTTTTACGCTACTGAAACACCCCCTAAGCTATGGCACGCAATTAAATTAACACCCTGTATATTTGCACAAATTACTTTTAAAATAAGATAAAACTACAAAAATAGATTTCATCCTACATACTCTGTAGATTCATTAATAGAATGATAATTTTACCGTGATTTACCATTTTGATATGAGTGTCTGAATACAACGCAGATATTTTTTATTCTTTCTTGTTCTGTGTTTTTTATCATACTAATGTTGACAACCGTGAGAGTTTTAAAAAGATTCATGATTATTTATTTCAGTAGAAATATTTCGATCCATGCAGCAGACAAAATATTTTACCGGTGTTAACAAGGTCCAACAAGTTCCTTTTTCTTTAAATTAGGTACTTCTGTTGTTGGTCCAACAAATAGTTTAATTAAAATTATTAGGATTCGTTTTATATTTGGCAGCAACAGAAAGTAGATAGATTAACTTAAATTTGGGATAATATACATCGTATTAACGTTAATTTATTTTTGTTCGCAGAATCTGAATATCCATTCAACAATAATTTTTTCGAGACTTTAAAAATTCTACAAGAACATGGAGAGCTACAAGAAATCCTGTGAATGTGTTTACTGCAAATGCTGCGTTGGGGAAGCAGGTAAAGATTGTACCTGCAAAGACTGTCAATGTGGCAGCTCTTCCAAGGTTTGTGGCATAAAGGGTAGTTCCTGCAAGTGCGATAACTGCCAATGCTGTGAAGGGAAAGCAGGCAAGAGCTGCCCCTGCAAAGATTGCCAGTGTGGTAAGCCTTCCAAGGTCTGTGGCAAGAAAAGCGGTCCTTGCAAGTGTGAAGACTGTAACTGCGGCGTTGGAGGAGTTAGCAAGAATTGCGTTTGTGAAGACTGCCAATGCAGCAAGAAGGGTTGTGTCTGCATTCAAACGAAGGGAAAATCTTGCATCTGCGTTTGGGAAGATGACAAAGGCAACATCAAGACCTGCGACGGCTGCAGCTGCGAAAGTGGAAAATGCAGCAAATCTGGATGCGTTTGCTTGCCCACTGAAGGAAAGTCATGCGTTTGCATTTGTCGTGATGGAAAAGATGGCTTCAAGGTTTGTGATGATTGCTCTTGCTCCAAGAAAAGTGGTTCTTGCAGATGCGATGACTGCAACTGTGGTGATGGAGCAGTAAGCAAGAATTGCGTTTGTAAAGACTGCCAATGCAGCAAGAAAGGATGCATCTGCATTCAAACCAAGGGAAAATCTGGCATCTGCGTCTGCGAAGATGAAAAAGGCAACATAAAAACCTGCGACGGCTGCAGCTGTGAAGGTGGAAAATGTGACAAATCTGGATGCGTTTGCTTGCCTACTGGAGGAAAGTCATGCGTGTGTATTTGCCGTGATGGAAAAGGTGGCTTCAAGGTGTGTGATGACTGCTCTTGCTCCAAGAAAAGCGTTTCTTGCAAATGTGATGACTGTAAATGCTGTGATGGCAGAGTAAGCAAGAACTGCGAATGTGAGAATTGCCAATGCAGCCAGAAATGTGACGAAGTCGCTAAAGGCGATTGTTGCAAGAAATCTTGCTGTTAGAAAATGCTTTTCCAAAGTTATTTGAGACGAGAGCATTTTAAAAAGCACATGATTTCTCTTTATAATACATCTGTACCAGTTATCACATTATATTATAATGTTTTACTTATCCAAATATTATCTAGTATTTAACGCATGTTATTATTCCTATTAACAAATAATATTGTATTCTTTGGGTTCAATGTTTATTTCAATAAAAATATTAATAAAAAATGAGTTTTATTTCACCTCTGTCCAGTATCACAGACTATCACAGCACAGTCAAGTTATTAACATACCTGGAACAATAAAGAAAACAAAAATCAATCTCAACATTCTTGTACAACAGAAAAAGTAATAATTATAGTAAAAATAATACCAGCACAGTAATTAAACTAATAGAAATGTCAGAGACGATTAAACAAACTGAAACATACGAATGACAGCTGATAAGCACCCATTGCGCCGAAACGTCACGATTTGTGACGTGGTGTGACGTGAAATTATGACATTTGGATGTGCGTGCGCGTGAGTGGCCTGAGTGACGATTAGAGTCGACAACTTGGGTGGGATTTGGAAGTAATGGACCTTGACTTGTAAAGAATTACAGTAGGTGGTTGGTTGGTGTCTGTGAACTATTGTAGCTTAAACGTAATAATTTTTTGGAGGTATGTTATCAATCGATATCATGAAATCATAGGGTTTGTTTTTGTTCAATAACATTGAGGGCAATTTGGTTGCGCACAAAATAAGAACAGAAAGGGAAAGCAAGGCAATAATTTTAGTTGAGATTAAGAATGCTCTCACCGAATCTATAGTAATGTGTTGCAAATGGTCTCTTGCAGTCAGTTTAATAAACATGTTTCTCATTACCTAAATTAAATTCACTAAGAATGTTCATCTAAATATCGTGTCGTCATTTGATGGTTAATTTTATTACCCTAGGTTAGCCTAGAGTGTCCTAAAAAAAATCTTCCCTTCGTTCTTTTATAATATCGGAGTCAAATTCATCTCAGTCTTTGAGGTAATCATTCAGATTGTCAACGGTCTTTACTCTATCTTTTGCAGGATTGACCACATCAGTTCCTTGATGACTACTTCATGATTTTTTATAAGTATCTAGTAAGCCCGTATTTATGAAGCGATTTCAAGATTGAGAGCAATATTAAGTATGTATTTGACAGGCAGCTTTCTACTGAAATTACATTTCTAATACGAAATCAAACTCGTTGTCAGTCTCAAGAGCTCATTATAAATACGAGCCCTAATGAAATTGTTATTTCGTATCATACTGCGACATCATAATTATAATTTATGCATGTTTTTGGTGCATAAAATGACAGTGATATGAATAGTTATTAAAAACTCATAAAAGATAAAAAGCGTGAACTGAGGTTAACTTTAACTCCAAGTTAATTTTGACCGTCATGGCCTAGTTGCTAACTGAGTAAGATAACCGGAATGGTTAAACTTAAACTGTATAAAGCCGTTATTTTTTTGTAGTTCCCATATGGTCCGTGTTGTTTAGAATTGAGGAGTCCAATTAAAAGTAAAAGATCCAAGATGTACTTTTTCATTTAAGGCATAATTCTTATTACCAAATTCATGATTCATGACCATTTATGAGTATGACATATTCACTGTCAAAAGTGTCAAAGTATTATGACTGTGAATTTCATTGATATTGATTACAAGAAATAAGAAAATATTTCTGTTTTTTTTTTATTTATTGCACTTACATGCTCTTTTATTTCTAAAATATGAGAAAGAAGTGTGACTTTTATTTTTAGTTGATAGAGCGACAGACCGGCATTTTAGAAGGAGAGGTCAAATTTTAGATATCTTTTTTCGCTTTCTTTGTTTTTTTTTAGTTACATTCAATTGACTTTAGGATCCTTAAAGTTGTGTTCCCGATGGGTTCGCTATCGCTATATAGACCATCCCAGACCCAGGCAGTCTCGTTATCCATAAATAATGAAATCACCGTCTCCCGTTAAGACCATAATAACTGTACCTAGACTTGGAACTAACTAATTACAATACAAACATGATTCAGGCCTTACTAGTAGTATGAGAATGGTGTAAATAGCACAGGTAAAGCCGGTAGGGAAATTAATCTAGTAATATTATTAGTGCATCAACACACCTGCGTCAGATTCCGCGTCGGAACGGAATCTTCGGCGACGGATCTTTCGGTCGCATAGGTACAACACACCAATTCCGTCGACGGAATCTTTCGCTGCATATGACGTCTTGTTTTGATAACAACATGGCTTTTTCTTTGTTGTGACAAGTTGAATTCTTTGGAAGAAGATGGATTCATTGGGATTATTGGGAATTGACAGTGAAAGCTTACTGACGAAAAAACCCGTCGACTGAAAGCTCCGCGATCCGCGGCGTACCGCGGTATCTTCCTCACGTGTGTGTGTAAGTTGTAGGCAATGCAAAGAGCATTGAAAGCATGTTGGACGGAACTTTACTTTCCGAGCGGAAAATGACGCAGGTGTGTTTTTGCCCTTAATGAAGTCACTTGAAGGTAAAGTGTGTGAGAATTTTTCTATCTTGCAATTTTGTACATAACATGACGTCATATTAATATAGGCACTAGCTTTTCGCAATGCGGTTTCATGTTTAATGAGTTTTCCGTGGGAATGAGGTGTTTTCTAGAGGAAAAAGCCTATTGTAGGTTTTTAAAGTTTGGTTAATTTCAAGTAAGATTGATGCAACAGCTATACGTATCGAAAACCGGAGCCTAAAAGCAAGTTGTAGGTATTTTCTATGTTATACAGTGACAACTAAGCATAATGGCCCACCTGATGGTAAGCAGCACCGTAGCCTATAAAACCTACTACTATCCCACTAGATCCTAGTGAAATAGCAGAGCGCGTTGCACATCGTGAGAAAGATGGAATGTCTCTTGTGCCAAATGTCTCTTAGAGAGCCAGCGAAATTACTGCGCCCTTCAGACCAGACCGAAACACAGAAGTGCGAACACTTCTGCTTGGCGGCAGAAATAAGCAAGAACAGAAATAAGAACCGAACTGTTCTCACGAAGTCTACATACATTTCCTAGACTTATTTTTATGACAGCATATTTTCAAAATTACAGGTCTACTTATTTTCCATGCGACACTTCCCCAGTTCTAACAGTTTTCTCCATCCGTCTTAATGCTCATATTTATCTAGTCATGGTGAATGTAGGCTAAACATTATGGCTGGTATAAAACAACATTAGTTTTTGCCATGGAAACCGCGTGAAAACCACCCTATTTGCGCCCGTTGCACCATCATTACGAATCATAGACCCATGATGTGTTGACACGGCTTTCCTTTTAGAGTAAGTATTGAACTGTGGTATTGAACAAGGGGACAGGTGGAGATCGTAAGACTGGATAGTAGTTCTCCCATTTCTAAGGCAAAGCATTAGGTAAAATTTCATTGCTTTTAAAAGTTAGTGCGAGATAGCGTAGATAAGGTTAAAATTTAGGTGGCAACATATTTGCCACTGCATTATAAAGGCTTAAAGGATAGCACGCTTAACGATTTTACTTTTTTAGAAAAAAAGATAATAGCTAACTATGACAATAATACAAAATTTTTGGGAATTGAAAGACTGACGGCAGGGCTCATTCGGTTCAGTTCAGTTGGACGATAAAGAAGAACAAAATGGTCCTCAGTAAGAATTATAATGTTTACTGCTGCCAATGTTTTAAACCTCATTACTTTACATTATTATATGTACAATGTTCTATTAGAGGTAGCATAGTCTCCTCTATGTTACAAGCTTACCTCGACGACAGCTAGTAATGGCAACTACAAACTGCAGTACAAATTAAGAGTAACTGGTCAGTGAGGCGTAAAATTATGTTATATGGGTTAAGTGTTGCACTCCACCTAATGACGTTTACTGGTCAGGCTGCATATTGTTGTAATGGGCTGTCTATCTACAGAAATGTTTAACTGTCTTTGGACTAACGTGAGTGAATATTGTTCAATATGAAAGCCACTTTGAATCATTATTAAATTTAAAGATGTTAATGATCAGTTTTCTAAGTCTTAATGAGTGTTAGTGGGAATAAGATATTTCAGGTTTGTCTTGAAACCATACTTCCTCGCTCAAGGTTACACTTCAATCACTAAAAACTAAAAATATACAAGTACCTATAATACATACATACATACATACATACATATAATCACGCCTTTATCCCTAATGGGTTAGGCAGAGTACCTAAACAAAGGTCGTTCCGCCACGTCTGACAAGTTTTGAGGGTCATTCCAAATGGATCCGTATATGTAGTACCTATAATCGATGATTGATTTATTTTTATTAGTAACTAACAAACACATAAAATTCTTATAACGTAAGTTTTTGTCTTTACAATACCTATGAACGTGCAATTTTTATAAGGCTGCGATAGCCACTTTATCACACATTTTATCACATCTATCTGTAAAATTGTAAGGGAGAATGACAGATAGATGCGATATATTTCGTTATCGCGTGGTAGCATGCTACAGGGGCAGAATGAAATACAGAAGGTGTTCATTTCCTTTGTTGAATACCAAACCAGTACCCTTAACAAGGCAGAAGGCAATTGCAACTATAATGTAAGATCTCCCACAGATCGTTATCCTCTTCGACAAATCCGTACTTACTGCCAGGCGTATTTCAACCTCCATATTTTGCACTATCAGCAGAACTCATCAGTGGATTATAAAATAGTATGGTTTTAGAAGTAATTCCCGCTGGGTGTAAAGAACAGTGGTTAATGGTAGCTTCACGGTGTTGTAATAAGTGTTCTGTGATTGTCCGTTATTTTGTGACACTGTGTGGTGTAGTGGATAAGCGGTAGACTTGATGTAATCGTGAAATCGCTGATGAGAATTAGAAATTGATTTTATTTGCAGCTAGTTTTTCTGACCACGATGTCATATAGAGTACGTCTCTGGGTTTTGGTTTATTCCATTTTAGGTTAACATAGGCTGAATAATGCACAATCCTATCCGAAATGCTTCACAACTTCTGTAAGACGTGGGTGCAAAAAGAGAAAATATGGAAATGCGCAGATAATGTTGATACTTAGCAAAATGCAATAAAAAGTGTATCATGTACGATTAGTAAAAATAGAACATAGGACCAATTATATATAACTAGTTAGTAGAAATCATCAAAATAAAGTACCAATAAAATAGCGCTATCTCTCAAAATGTAAGAAAACGTGTTTATCCGTCTTTGACGTTATGATTATGATAGAGAACAAGTCAACATGATTTTTTTTCTAGAGTAACTTGTACTTTTTTACTGCGTGAAATTAAACATTCTTGGACCGTCTTTCTTTGAAGTCAAATTTGTTTGTACCACACGCCAAGTTATAGTTTACTATCCAGTTAAGATCGGAGTTACGGTGCTCTCAAACAGTCTGCGACAACGATTGCCATCGATCGCCCGTTAGCTCCAGTGCTGCCATCTCGTACTAACTCGAGTACTAATATTTAGCTCCACATGGTGTGGCCAATTTGAAACTATCTTTCATGTTAGACTGGGAGCGATAGAAAAACATAGAATGTGCGAGTTGCTTATTCCCAGGCATGCGTTAGAAGTTAGCTAAGGGATTTGAGGGTAACAGTGTATTGTAATTTAGACGATGGGCTGACAACATGTCTGGCTGGCAGTTTCTTTGCCCAGCGAATAAGTTTAGCCATTCAGAGAGGCAAATGCTGCCAGCCTCCTGTCCTGGGAGCCCTGCCTCGATGTGATGTCTTGGATGAAATCTTCTCCCTCTAGATGTGAATGAATTGTAACTGGCTCTTTTTAATTGTACTATGTATAAAATAAATGAATAAGAATTTATCTTTCGTCGCTTATCGGCACGTTGAGAGGTCATACCTTTATCGACTTTGAGTTTTTTTTTTCAATGCTTTTTTTTTATTAGGACTTTGCCTATTTATCTGCTTATCGATATTAGTAGCTCTATATTACTAAGCAATGTCCGATTATCTAAGTACTGTGAAAAATATGTATTACCAGTAGAATGTGTATCTTGCCTTTGCCAGGAAATGACTGGCATATTTCTAGAAGTGCGTAACAGTAAATGACGCGTCTTGTCTACCATCGTTTACTTACAACAACGTTGATCTGCCTCTATAGTCTAGTAGGACGAGCCTTGGGCTCTTGATACAGAGATTGTGGGTTCAATAAGATATCATACTTTGAATCTTGACTTTTACTTTCTTTCTTTGGTCACATTTCAGTTGCGTTATAATTATAAATTGTAGTTTTTATTTTGTTGTAACTCAGACAAAGAACCCTCTTTGTGTACACTTATTTAAACACCCTGTAATTCTAATACCCGGTATGGTTTTATGGTGATTATAAACTGATATGCCGCGCTTTGCCTATGTTGTATAATTCTTGAGTGCATGTGGTCTGGTCGACTTGGGTCTATGTGGTCGGTCGACCTAGTTAGGATAGGTGCTATGGTAGTTCTTGCTACTGTACCTGTTGATCAATCGTATGATTAAATATGATGGATTTTAATATGAGTACCCTGAGATCTTAGTGAAGGCACATATTATAAAAAATATTCACCATAGATTGTATAGAAATGACAACTCTCTATAAACAAATATTTCCAAAATGGCGCGTACCTACAGCAAGCAGTTATGTTTACTAAAAGTTCCAAATATTGACCAGTCCATCTAATAAGTAGGTAATGTTTATATGGATTTGCTTAGTCAATATTTTCCAGATCGAAATCTGGTTTTGGAATGAATGGACTAGAATTTTTGGATAAATATTTGTCTAAAACTTCATCTACTTTCAGTGTAGCATGTAGAAGAACTTATTTTAGTTAGACAGTTATAGGTATTTGAAATGAATTTGTTTTTGATTCGTCTAAATCGATGGAGGCAGGGTCAGACTCGACGACGGTGAGCTCGTCTAGAAAATATAAAATTCACATTCTTCGATGCCTGACTGGGAGCGATAGAAAAACATAGAATGTTCCGGCTGCCTTTTCTCTCGCGCATGCTGTGAAGTCAGCAAAAGGAATCGAGGTATAGTGTTGTACAATTTAGGAGATGATGGGCTGACAACCTGTCACTATTGCGATACGCATTACAATCAAAAATTGCCCTCAATATTTGTCAGACATGGCGAAGGCGCCTTTTACTAGACGTTTTGCGTTCTGCCTACCCCGTGAAGGATAAAGGCGTGTCTTTGTGTGTGTATGTGTATGTAACTAATCAATGAAAAAGTAAGAATTCTATTGAAAATTGAACATGTTAATGTAGGTAAACATCTTTTCAAGTCTAAAAGCTATAAAGACATACAAAATCCTCAGGACACGACTTGTTAGTAATAACAAGTTTACAAGTTGACTGCCCCATACGTAAACATCCTCATAATTTTGTGCTAACAAACTTCCACATTAACCCTATAAATACTACGGACCTTTTATTTTTCACATACCTTACTTTCAATCAAGAAATATCTGAGACTTTCGCATACATTGCCTGCTCTCAAAACACCTTCCTTCGTATTATGGTACTAATATATCTGAATTCAGTTATAGTGGCCAAGTGAATTTTCATGAAGGAACGAGCTATTTTTCCAAGGTAAAAGTAGCCTATTATCTCTTCAGAACATGCCATCTATCGTCTTGCCAAATTTTATCAATATCTATTCAGCCTAGGCGTCAAAGAGTATCAGATAGACAGAGTTAATTCGCTTATAACATTTTGTACCTATAAATTAGTGTGGATTGATGTAAAAAGCAGTAATGTATGTTGAAATGTTCCTTCCTTGCGAGGATCTAAACCGGTTATAAGGACATGCGCAGGAGTGACCTACAGGACTCGTTTAGTAAACAACTCGGGACTGGTTTACTTTGATCAAGCTAAAGCGATTTGCTTTTGTTTCTGGCGAAAAACATCGGTAAAAGGCAATATTTTATACTTAAAGCGCGTTTTTATCACTAAAATATTCAAAACAGATACAAAGCAACAGTTTATTTTGTCAAAGATTGTTTTGTAGCATTAGGAAGGACTACAAAACGAAACAAAAACTATAGTAAGATTTTCTTTACGTTTTGAACACATCCATCCACTTCGGAAAACGGTATTACAGGCTATCCTGAATTGATCTTATTCAAGTGGTCTACCCACCATGTCGTCCATGCTTCTCCTCGCATGCTGTAGAAGTCAGCACAGGAACTCGAGAATTAAAGTGTATTGTAATTTAAGCGATGGGTTGATAATCTGTCACATTTAAATTTAAAATTGTATCAATACTTACTTATCAGACGTGGCGAAATTGCCTTTTACTGGGCGTTTTATGCTCTGCCTACCCCGTAAGAGAAAAAGTGACTTTATGTGTACGTATGCAAATTGTCCCTAGCACAGTCTAGTGCAAGGGGAAGAGCAAATTCATCGCAAATAAAATAAATGTGTCTTTGCTTGCAGGAAATAATGAACATGATACTTAGCATCATGATAAAATTAACCATAACTTGTGTAAGGTATAATTATAATTAGCCACCTACGTGTAGCAAACAGTAAACAATTCTATGTATGACAAAGTAACTACGTGCCAAGCTAAGTGCCAACATTGACCTTATCATTGAACAACACAATAACTTTAGCACCACATCCATTGCCGCTTATACCCTATAAAACCCACCTGAACCAACATACCAAGTCAGCAATGTATACGGAAAACTAGTTGCAATCACGTAGCGATCATTGTCGTGTGTGTAAATTACGAATTATATGTGTATGTGACCTTGCGAAGTGTACAGTACACATAGAGACATTATGTGTGTTGGTTTGTAGAGGCTTTGTAGGACAAGTTGTGGTATGGAATTAATTTGCATTATTAATTGGATATTATTTTAATTTTAATGTGAAATACGCAGGATTAAGTACAAATATGGGGGTATATGTAGGTATAATGTATTTTCATTGAAATAAATGATAGCATCTAAAGTTTAAAAGGTTTAAAAATAAATAAGGTACAAAACAATAAAGATACTTAGAAGCCCTGCTGTTAGCTTAAAAAAGATATCTAAATATTGCACATAAAAGTGCCAAAATGATTGCGATATCGTGTTGGAAACAAAAATATAAAAATACACACACATATCCATAAAATATTTGTTTTGATGTTAAAAATATTATATTTAAACACATATGACGTAGGCTTTTAGTAGTACCTATACTTTACACTCAAAGAAAAAACATGTATGAAGTCATATCAATACTTCTATAGTTCTGAAGTTTTTCCTCAAACAGAAATACATAGAATGTTCTTTTTAAGAAAACTTCTAGAATCTATTATTTTGTTATCTAAGTTCACTGCTGCAAATTAATAATAATATCTCAAAGTATTTGATCATCGTTTATCCACACACATCACAAAATACTAGGATTTTGATCAAAACCCGGACCTTGACAAAATTCTGAGCGATAGTAAAGTCTAGGATTTTGTCATAATCCTAAAGAAATCCGTCATTTTATAAAAAACTGGATTTTCTGAAGTTTTTAGATCAAAAACTGGATTTTCTCAGTGTTATGACAAAATAATAGATTTGTTTATCACGATTTTGCATAGTCCGGGCACAGAATATAATAATAGTACTATATAGTCCGGGTTTTGATCAAAATCCTAGTGTTTTGATCAAAACTCCGATTTAATTGATCAAAACCCCGATTTCGTCATAATTCACATCCACTTTGAAAATAAATGGAAATGCGGAGACACGTGGCAAATTTGATTTATTTTAGTCTTCCAAAGGAATACATTATCTTAAGGTGCTACACATAATTAAATATCTAATATGGTCACTAGTCGCAACTGCTATTTCGACCCACATTTCTGATACGTAGGTTTTATGTAGGCTTTAAGTAGAGATAAACATATGTTTAAAGATGTTTTTATTGAACGTTTAACGATTTAGTTAAGTAATAGTTTGACCTAGTTAAACCTCATTATCATTTGAATCGAACATTTGATTAAATATGTTGTGTCACTGTCGCACATAATCCTATTTGAAAATTTCTTAAAAATTTGACATAATAATGTTGCGATTAATTTGACGTTCTGTCTGGCATTATCGGAATATCGGCGGCAATATATGTATGACGTTTACAAATTGGCGAGCAAATGTTCGTATGATAGATTAAGCCTAGTAGCTAGTCTATTTTACTTTGCTACCATATCCACTGTAAACTTTACTATGTCCCATAAGAAGACATGACGAATCAATTACAAAATCACACTGTTTACCCATACAAAGACTTGCCAATGTGAGCAATTGAGTACTTAGTCCCACACAGACTTGCCCAATAGTGGGCGAAGACAGGTCCACTTTGAACGGTAATTTGGCCTTCCACCCTAAGTGGGTTTTATATACATATGTTTGTAGATTTCCGAGAAGAATAAATGTAGAGTGTTACAGACGAATCTAACAGTTTTCTTACTATTAGAAAGTAAATGTAATGTACTTAATAAACGTGACTTAACATTAAACTTGAAAGAATATTTTAAGTCACTGACTAAAAAAAACATGTTACACAAACAATTATTTGACAATCCAATAAAAATTATGTATAAGATAAAAAGTCTATGCTTGTTTTAATCATAAAAATTGTAGAAGGAGTCTTTAGTTCGTACATATTGAAAAAAATATATTTTTAGTATTATATCTCGATGACACGCACAACCTTTGTTTGGAATGTTGGTCAGTCAATCTTATCACTTTTCAGTCAACCACAACCCCCTTAATCTACAATTGTTCTTTGCAAACCTCCGCAAAACTACAAGACAATGTTCGCTAACAATAATTTGTAGCACCACAATACAATGTCAATATTTACAGCAGTGGGTGCTATACTATACTGAACGTATGAATGGCAGACCTTGGCATACTTTTTAAACTATTCATTTTGAACTATTCACCGATCACAACAACTGTTTAGCTGTTTAGTCATCCGTGGAGGCATGTGGCGGAAATAATGGGACCTACGCAATTTATAATTGTTTTTATAAAAAATCTATACTGAGTTATTGAGAAGGTAAAAACTTGTTTGTTTGTAAAGAAGTTAACTAAGGAATAGACTTTGAATTCAAAGGGAAAAAAGTCATTGGTGAAATCTTGAGATCCGATAGTTACTTTTACCCAAAAGTTTTGCCAAACTTTACCTGTAACTATGTTGTTTTAAAAAAATAAAGCAAAATTATAATAGGTACATAATAAAATAAACTAAACCGTTTTTTAAATAAATTTTGCTTGTTGTTCTTTTGTAACCTTTTAATTTAAAAATTACCAATAAGGTGTAAATTTTTTCGTCACTAATTATAAGGTAGGTCATCTGGGAGTAGCATAAGATTCAGGAGAATGTCACATTCCTAACGATTTGTTTTTTGTTGCGGGAGCAAAAGTTCATTGCTCACCATGCTATAGGGTAGATATAACTTAAAATGGTACCAATACATGTCAATCTACTCCCATCCATTACCGAACAGATCATAGAATCGCAAAATTCTGTTTGATGGCAGAAATTAGTATCTTGTAAATATTGGCATTTCATCTACAACAAAAAAAATCAACATCTGTGTCCAAAGATTCCACGCGTGTATGATTGACGATCTTTCATGAGATCATCATGTTTCATGAAGATTTCATGAGCAGATCATTTGAAGTTCCATATAACAGACGTCTTTGTATGAATTTGAATGACATGTATGTAACGTTTGATGGTAAACATTGGCCCGTGTTCAAAATGTTTCTTCACTGTTTACAGAGTTGATTTTAACTTTGTTTGTTGCTCCATTTCTCAAACATCTATGATCATGTGATAATTCACAATTTACTAAAATATCTATAGACACAAGATTTTTTTTTAAACACCCAGAAAGTATTCCTGCAATTTTATTGTTTTCTTTGCCAGCTTTGACTAAATACATAATACATTATTTATATATGTTAGCGTAAAATTGTAACAACTGTTAGTTTACAAACTTTCTCGTCAGTTTATAAACTTTCGGTAGGTTAGGTTAGGTTATAAATTTCCTAAGATAGATCTAACGGTTTTTGCAATGTTACGGTAACATATACAAACATAATCATAATTTTATGACATAAACACGTGACCCACTTTTTCTGATCTAAACTCATAAAAGTATGAGATTTAAAAGCTATAAATTACAATAACTATTCGATGTACATTGCACTGCTGGGTAAACCTTGAGGATACTATTAACTAACCACCCACGTAATGTACTCATCAGTTTGTTCTTGCAAATTGTAGTTTCATGAAACGGGTTCCAGGTGAGCAGAGTGTCATACAAACCCACTTTAAGCGTCATTACCGCAGCCGTCAAATATTTTATAAATGACTATGGGAACGGTACCCGCTAATGACAATTTTGTGTATTATGGTGTGGGATATTATAGAAGCTAGTTAGGCACTTTGGGTCACTAAGTCGCAGTAATATGTAGGTAAGTCAGGTCATAACGCAAGCCATAAATCTCTTTTTACCCGACTGCGCAACGCAAAGGAGGGTACTCCCTCAGGTGGGCTTTGCACAAAACCCTACCACCTGCGTTTTGTATTAGCTCAGCATTCAATCCTTCGTTCTTGTAATAGGGCAACTGTTATTACCATATTACTTTGGTTCATGAGCTGTAATGAACACCTACATATGTTTTGCAGTTTGAAGTAAGTATGTATATTTGGAATTTAAACGGTGTGTTTTTATTTTGTGCGTTGGTGTCGTTTTTACAACGTTTTCAGGAATTTGTAAACAAACATGTTATTACTAAACAACTTTGTTTACAATTATCATGAGGCTATTATAGAGTTTTACTACTTTATGAAAGAAATTTGAAAGGTGTTTTTCAACAAGCTAAAGTTATTTTTATCATGCTTTTGAAACAAATATTTCAAATAGACAATTTTATAATGACTATTAAAAATAAACAAAATAAACATTAGCTTCAAACACAATCGATCGTTTAGATGTCAAAAGCTAAACTAAAATCTATTCAATGAGGAGCCAAACTAAAAGCTAAATACAGATGGCGCTCTGGGCGACTGTACCTTATTTCGTGTCAATGTCACATGTGTATTGCGATTTTATCAGTTTTTTTAACATAAACGATATTTTTTTCAATATAATCACTTTCTTTGTAATGCGATGAACACATTCAACTTGCATCACTTGCATTGAAGTTTTTAATACGTAATTTTTTTTCCCACTGTCTCTCACTGTTTTCTTTATTTGTAATCTTTGGAAAACAAATGAATTCCCCTATTTTTGCAATTAAATGCACTGCATTGTGGCATTTACTGATAATATTCTAAAAATATTCAATTTGTTTACAAAAGTTGGTACAATTTGACAGTTCTCAAGGTACAGTCGCCCATGCGACACCTAGCGGGAGAAAAAGGCAGTTTTCCTCCCAATTGATTAGAGCACTACCAAAAATAGTCATAACCGCATGACCTTATAAGACCTAACATACGAACGAAGCTGTACTAATATTTTAAAGAGTTAATTTATTTCCTTAAAAATTGACAGCACAATTACACGTTTAGGTGTCAAAGGCTAAAGTAAAATCTATTAATCTGACTACAGCACTACCAAAAATAGCCACAAATGCCTGACCTAATAAGGCCCAGTATACGATACCCTGACAGGTAGGACTATAGTTGGAAGGCCGTATCATGACATCATAACCCACTGGTTAGGCACCAAGTTGTGTGGGCTGGTGCCTACGCTTATAGGACCTGTATTTGTGACTGGATTAGACAGTTACAGAGGCAAGGGACATAAAATGAAAGGTGCAATAGACTGTGCATAGTATTGCATTTATAAAACATTTTGAATGTCTTTGTGCAAAAACCGTTACGTTTTGAATTTCATGTACTACGCTACAGTTTACTGTAATGTACCTTAAAGAAGGTACGCTACAATAAACCTAAAAATAATAATCGATTACCTATGTCGTGTACACATATTTCAATTGCCTGTGATGAAGTACCCATAAAAAGGCAAAAAATTTACTCAGGTGGGATTTGAACCCACGTCCCACGCTCTAACCACTCAGCCATGTCTAAGGTCTAGTGGCCCAATATACGATACCCTGACAGTCTTTGAGCAGAGTTATGCATACTGGGTCTAGTAGGTACGATAATTTCAATTTGAGCCAATTATCCAGACCAATTAGACGACATTTAGCCCTATGCCTTATTATGTTACAAATTAAGCCAAACCCACACAAAACTCATTCACTCATTCCCATTCACTCGTGACAGAGTTAATGACGTCACTAGGCGGCCTTCCGAATAAGGCGCTGTGCAAAGCCCGGGCCTTATTAGGGTCACTTGGACGGCGCCTGTCTGCCGAGTTACGGTGTGTGAAGGGTTCCTTATCATATATCGCAATAAATAATATTGGTTGCGATTGTACGTTGATTTTGATTGGCTTGTACATATGGTCGCTCTTTTATCCCTTGGGGAGTAGATAGAGCAACAGCGACTTAATAAAAAGCGTCGCCACGTTTGAAAACTACCTATATCATGTGCAGTGTGTACCTATATCAGGTACAGTAAGATGCTAAAACAGAAATTACTTTTCAAAAGAGTGAAATTAATAACACACCTGAAAAAATATTTGAGTATACGAGACTATTAAGGCCCGTATTTATAATCAGCTCTCAAGAGTGATAGCGAGTTTGAATTCGTATCATAAATTTAATGTCATTTCAGTACAAAAAGACCTGTCAAATCCATACTTAATATTGCTCTCAGTATTGAGATCGCTATATAAATACGAGCCTTAGGTTCGGTGGTTCACATAAAAGTAACTACTTAGGTATAAGTAATGGTGTTCAAAAATGTATGAGTTTTATTCGGCAGATAAAATATTCAATATACAAAAAAGTTTTCCTAGATTATTGATTTACACTTTAGTAAAATATCTTGCAACCATTTAAACAAATAAAAATACTACAATACAAGTTGACCCCTAACTCGCGTTTGGTGCATCTTCAGTTAACCCAGAATAGATATTGTTAAAAGATTGGCCTGAACTTTCCACAGCCACACAATAAACAGGACAGTCTAGTCTAGATCCAGAAGCACGCAAAGACACAAACCAAGCTGTTTCCCAGCCATAAGTTTACATTGGAAAAGGTCAACTTAACAAAAGCACTATCTATACAGGGTGTAACAGAAAGGGTATATGCATCGAGAAATGTGTGAATCTACCCATGAAACTGAACAACTTTCCCTAAGAAACATAGGTCGAAAAACGAAAAAAAATCGTGACCTTTCATACTAAATGCATCAGTTGATAGCGTATTTAGTATGAGAAGTCAATTTTTTTTTTCGTATTTCGACCTATGTTCCTTAGGGAAAGTTGTTCAGTTTCATGGGTAGATTCACACATTTCTCGATGCATATACCCTTTCTGTTACACGTTGTATACAGGGTGTAAAAAAAAGTATTGCGTTCCTTTAAACCACATGTCCTACTGATGATGCCAAACAACTTCCTAAAACACAAAAATTTTAGCTCGAAAAAAATATTTGCCATGCCCATACGAAATTAGAGATGAGGAGAGCATAATTTGTATGGAAAAAGCATTTTTTTTTTCGAGCTAAAATTTTTGTGCTATGGTAAAGTTGTTTGGTATCATCAGTAGAACATGTGGTTTAAAGGAACGCAGTACTTTTTTTTACACCCTGTATTTCCGACCCCGACTGTACTACTTAACTCCGACTTACTAATATGTAAGTAAAAACCAGTGACTACATAACGACACTGAAGAAGACTTCGCTTGAGTGGGTGGCGTGTGCTGTGCATTGATGTCTTAGCTTGTGCGTTAGGGTCTCCACTAGTTAAGGATTTTTTTGTCATCAAGTAATAAATTTTAGCTACTGATATTTATTTATAGTGAAATAGTAATATAGATATTTTTTTAAGATAAAGCAACTTTAAATAAGTCGTGTACATGTTAATACAATGAAATGGCCACACACACACACACAGGTTACTACTAGATTATTTTGAAGCATATACAAGCCAGAACTGAAACATAGCTGATGCGGGATTAGAATCACCTTAATCTTCAACTCGGTCTCGTAAAATGTTATTATGGTATAAATATCAAGACCGAGTTACTTGTGAATAAAACATTGTTTGCTGCACTAGCCAATTATGGTGCGAGTTGCGAGTGGCAAATACCCCTTGATTGGAGAAAGTTCATTTTTCCTTAAGTAACCTGTGCTACAGTATTGTATATTGTATTGTATAAACTCTTTATTGCAATAAAAACATAGGTAAATACATTTCAAAGAACACATCAGAAGCTAAAAGGCGAGCTTATCCCTGACGGGATCTCTTCCAGCTAACCAAAAGAAACAAAGTGCATACAAAGGAATGACACTGGGCAGGGTTCATACAATAAACATTAAACAACGATACAATAATGTTCAAATCTGTAAAATAAACTACATATACATACACACCGACATACACAAATAATATATATATAAATACCTAAAAATATATATGTATAAATATATAAATACAGTGGACTTGCAACTACCAACTGATGTCCTAAACTGAGTCTTCTCTTGTTAAGCTGTCTATGGTTAACCAATGCCGTGGGAAACACACCCCATAGCAATATTGTACGTGCTTGACTCATTCCTGCTTAATTCCACTCATCAACTTAAATTATGGTACTTCATTAAGTTACAAACTTAGTCATTCACTTTGACCCAGTTCAGATGTTAAGTTCAATTTAGTAATTATAATCTTAGGGGATTATAATGATAATTTTATGTAAGTGAGATTAGGTAAGGGATATTTTGTAGTTTTGTTCCGTTAAGTCTGTGCTGGACAGGGTGTGATAGAAAAACATAGAATGTGCCAGCTGTATCTTTTCCCGGGTATGCTGTAAAAATTAGCTGTAAGGGTTTCGAGGGTTTCAGTATTGTAATAAAGGCGATGGGCTGACAACTTGTCACTATATATACAGATCTATCAGGAATAACCTTCAAAACTCGTCAGACTTGGCGGAACGACCTTTGTTTACGTCGTTTACGCTCTGCCTGCCCCATTACGGATAAAGGCGTGATTACTGATTATAATGGATGTATATTTGATTAAATATTTTCTGTGATTTTCCCGCGGTAAATATATATTTTGGAAATAAACTCCCAACATTGAGTTGGTGATTGGTTGATTTTGATTTTTTTATAAATTATTCAGGAAATACAAAAAAAACGCGCATGGATTTGCAATTAAAACCCAGAAACCGGATTAAAAATAGAAACTCCTACTTGTTACTATAGCGGAAGTAAATTATCATTACTTAAGTAATAAAAAGAGCAATTAGCAAGATCTTTATCTCAAAACATTAAACACTTAACTGTATCATTTACAGATTAACAGTTTGCGGTCTGGTACAGTTAGAACCGTTTTTCGGCGCCTTCTAAATTTATTGTTAGTGACTCTATCTAAATTAAATTTTCTATAAATAAGTACAGCCAGCCGCGAAAGGTCAGATGTTGCCATCTGACCTAGCACTTATCTTAATTTTTTAAACAGATTTTTAGGAAAATACTTCTAATTTTTATAACACTTTCTATTCTTAAACAGAATAAGCAGAGAAGAAAAAAAGTTGCGCTGATTCCAAATAATTTGTAAAAGGGATGAGGATCACTTGATTGTTTGTCAAGAAAAGGGATTATTTGCTTCGGAGGGAACGTTAATCCGTCGGTGCCGGTCGTCACATAGAGTATGTCAGCGACCATAAATGGAAGATAAAAATACTCTTACACCAGTGGTCATTGGTTCGTCGACTCGAAAACCCACTCAAAAGAGGAAGAAGAATAGTGACCAAGAGAAGAGGGTCATAAATAGTCCAGAACTATTCGTATCTTAAAACCTAACCTATCTGATCCTTTCTACTTCTCCCAGTGATCGACTTGATGATGAGTCATCAGAAACTCAGATTATCAATCTCAGTAAGTTTTTTGAGGATAGCTACATAGAGAACCGATGCTTAGACCATTAGACCACAGAACAGAAAATCGTCAGTGATCGTGCTTGGCTAGTTGGCTTGGTACCTATGTATAATGTTCTCATTTATCATCTAAATAAAAGAACACAATGCTTTGATTCGAATAAGATTTAATTTTCTTTCAAATATCAAAAACATCCTCAACTTAGGCACAGAATATAATTAATAATTAGGTTTACTTTATATCCAGAAGACCAGGCATACACGAATGTACAACAGGGGCCAGCTTTTTTGTTGGACCAGGAACTACCGTCAGGTTTTTTTGTTGGTATTTTGTTCTCTCAGACTCCATTTCCATTCTCAGTGGTCTTTTACTAGGCAACACAGAGAACTGCCGTTTTGGTGGAACTGTAGATATTTTCTGAAGCAGGAACCTAATATCCTTAGCCATGTCTTTGTCCAAAACATTTAATATTTCATTCTTACGTTTGTTTACATCCAATGCTGCATCATATTCATTCGCTTCATTCGCTAGTTCAACGCAATGCAGCAGAAACTGTTGAGTTTCTTCTGCTTTGCCAGTTCTTCTTGCCCATTTGTAAGCATCTAAAGCTTGATTTATGACCCCATTCACATTCCCTTGCTGCACATCACTGCTGACCAGCGAAAAGCAACCATTTAACCACCAAACATGCATATCAAACTTCGCTGCCTCTCTCTGACAATTCTGCGCGTAGAATTTGGACAACGGATAGTTCTTCAATGTATTCTGCAGCTGAGATATTTCATAATACAACCAGCATCTCATATTTGGATTCTCTGCTGTTTCCAAAGTATTCAAAGCTTTTTTCAGAGCTACTTTTGGGTCATCAAACCTTTTAGGGTAGTTTCTTATGACAGAATCATATGATGTTGGTCGGTTTACAGTTAAACCCATAAGGAAAGACACTCTGCGATGATTGCTTTGATAACTACGCGAGTAGGATAATCTATTTAGTGACAAGAAACCTTCACCAACGTTCCGATACAGATGATCGATGTAATAATCCTTTTCTGGAAAAGTATAACTTGTTTTGGAATCGAGAAAGCATTGCATATTCGTTACTTTCCTCATCATATCGTTTATGAGATTATTTCTTATACAAGCTTCAATATCTCGAAGAAACTGATCTGCTTGTCTGGTGTTCATATCGTGTTCAGTTTCCAGCAGTTTCTTCTTATATTTATTTAGACGCTGCGATACAGTTTTCTGTTTTTGCTGCATTGTGTAGTAAAGACACTGAGCATGTAACATATTCTGCCTTTCGGTTAACACTTGGAGAGCATCCTTAGCTAACTGTTTTAGTTCTTCGCTGCTTTTTTTATTGGGCGATTCGAGTCGAGAATCTTCAACTAACTCTTTGAGATAGAATTTGTCAATAGCCAACGGTTCAAGATACTTGTAAGCTAAAACCCGCGACAGTAGGTCTTTTTTATGTATTTCGACGGCAGTTTTCTTTACAATACGTTTAGGGCGCGGTATTCTAGAAACATGTTTCTTTTCTTCGGGTGTATCTAAATCTTGGACTTTCTTTGCGTGTTTTTCGATTATTGGAAGATAATGTTTCATGATATCCCCAGCCCTATAACCGATAGTTTCATTTATGCAGGAAACTCCTCGATTGATTCCCTGTCTAAAGTATCCAGCTTTGCGTCGACGTTGGAGCCCACGGGAGTTTAATATAATTGATTTCTCGATCTCAAGGTTTGAGAAGTTGGCGTCAGCTAAAACACGCAAGGCCTGTAGGTTTCGAGGATCGAGAGCGATGGCATTTTCTGCATCTTTGAGAGCCTGTTGTGTGTGAAGCGCATCATTGCAAAAACGACTACGATTGATCAGTAAGTTAATATCGTCTGTAGCATTTTTGGACGCCTGCTCATAAGCTTTCCCTGCTTGGTCAAATTTCTCGCGCTTGTGTAAGTATCTTCCAGTAGACCCGTATGCTGATGCAGCGCAAATATTGGCTTCTCACCTTGTGGTTCTTCCATTTGTGTAAGCGTCGATAGCAATTAAAAATGATGATAAAAAGTGTATAAAAAATCTTCCAAAAACTTGTATAAATTGTAAAAAACATACAAAATAAATAAAAACTAAAATAATAATAATGACACGAATAAAAATAAACGTGCCATCTGGTGTTGTGTTACGTCATGATGGTAAAAAATTTTTCTTCCTCTGTGTGATGGTGCCATGTCATAGACATACTCCGTGAAATTAGACTTCTTGGTTTTTTTTTCCTCTATGCCAGGTAGGACTCAAGTGTTGGACTTAAACATAGCAGTAGGCTTCTTAAATATTTTTATTTCATTTTAAGTCATTTAAAACGAATGGTCGCGCGGAAAAGTCACTGGTCGACCTCGAGATGGTAATAATGTCAACTGCCCAGGCGCAGGCAGATTAAGGCCGACAGAGTAAAAATATCGTTGCCTAATTGAGGGTCGCATTAATGGCGGTAAACAGTGTATGTGACAGAACACAGATTTCGTTTTAGTTAAAGATGGTAAATAAATATCAACCACTTTTATTTACAAAGGATGTTCAAAACATCCATGCTGGACTAGAAGCGATAAAAAAGCATTGATTGTGCCAACTGCTTGTCCTTCCGGGCCTGCTGTAGCTGCGAATGCTGTAGAAACCCAGCAAAGGGATTAGATTTTTTTTTTTTCGTTCATCCATTATAGGATAGGCAAAGGAACAAAGCCATACAGCCTCGTCTGATTTTTCTCATCATCTTGAAATATGCCTTAATGATAACATACTGAAGACTTGACTTATTAAGGGATTCGAAGAATACATAAGCTGACAATCTGTCACTATAGTGTAGTACTAGTATATATTCTGTGAGGCGTGACTCTATGATGTTTTTATGTGGACACAGAATATATAATAGTACTACATAATGTGGATGAGAGGTAATGTAACGAAAAATGAGAAGGTAGATTTAAGAAGAAGAAGAAGTTTCTCAAAAAAAAACAAGTGAGATTATTTTTTTGTAAATCAGTTGATATTCATGTTGGACTCAAAACGATAAGAAAAGGATGTTCCAGTTGCTTATTTTCAAAGGTACCTATATAAGGTATACATACCTATTCTAGAATTCAGACAAAGAAGTCGAAGGTTTTAGTCTTGTTTTAATGTATTGCATGCAATAAATGCGATGAGCTGACAACTTATCGATCGAAATTCCTTTGGTGTGTAAGTAGGTACACCTAGGTTAAATCTAAAAAAAATCAGATTCATACTTCTATTCTGCATAAATATTTAGACATCCTATATGTATTTCCTAATTAGAATCGAATTAATGGCTGCCGAGGCGATATGTGGCAGTAAATAATTGCATTTTTGTAAAAGTGTGTAAATGCTAACCGCTTTTGCTCATTATTATGTCGGGCGAATGACTACCTTTTAGAAAGGCTCGAGTTTTGATGTCTCATGGTCATTCATCAGTGTGGATACTGATGATGATGAAGATGATTTGAGATTTAATATAAGTTAGTTTCGGAGTAATTTCTTTGAAAAGTGACGGATGATAATAAAGATGATTATGCATTCAGTCCAGCCTTTACAAATTAGGGGAAGGTAGAACATCAACAGCATATCAACAAACAGCTTCATAAGAGTGTCTACTCATGAATGACTGTCATGTAAATATTTATATGTAGAGGCCTTTTATGTTGCTGTAGTAAAGTAACCCATTGCTAGCTTAACGTCAAAATGAAATACAGTCCTATTTCAGTATGCAAGAAAAGCGATCAAAAACTTAAAAAAAAAAAAAAAAAACTATAACTCAAATTGAAAAGTTGCAGAAGAAAACAATACTGGCTTGAAGGCGAAAGTACATTTTGGTAAGAACAAAAATGAGATTGCAACACGCCCCGAAGCGGTTCCTGTTAAAGATGTCAACTTCCCTTATACGTCAGAGCAAGGGACCGGTTCTTCGGGTTTCATAAGATTAGTTTCGATTTTTAAAGATGTTGCACGCGAATATTTTGTACTTCGCAATTTAGTAGTACCAAAAATGGCAATTATAAATAATATACAAATCTAAACAAATGGGTAAGAAACATTGTTGAGGTATAACAGGTAGGACGACTTGCAAGAACATAAAAAAAATCTACCTAAATTGAAGCGGTTTAAGATTTGTAGGGCCAATAATTTAGAATAATGCGATGATAACACAGAATGCATGATTGGACGAAAAAAAATCATTAATCTTTGTATTTCAAAAGTTACTTGAGGCTAGTTTTATTAAATACCCTTTTGCTTAGATTGCTCTAGTAAAAAATAACAGGTCCTGAATGTAGGCTAAAGAATTGCTAATGAGAAAATTACCAAACATTTCGTTATTCATGAGAATAATCTCAAAAAAAAAAACTGGTACCAATATCAAAAGAGTCAGACCCAGCGCAAGCGCACTCAGCGAAAGTCTTACGCAACGTGATGAGCTCATATGCCCATAAGCAGTTGATTATAAAACAAGTTGCTTTTTTATTGCCCGGAGTTGTAGGTGTTGTGTCATCGGTAACATAGAAGAGCAAAAAGATGTGTGGGATGTGACGAGGAAATGTCTGAAGAGATAGTATTTGCTGAGACGTAACATGTTGATGTGTCGCCTGCTCTTGTCGGTGAAGTATGAAGTAAACGCCAGTCCTCTCTCGATACCGCCTTCTCCTTGATTTCCCTTTACGATTTGACGTTTATTTTGGCCTTATTTTCGTCAATTTATTATTATCTTTGGTCTATCTCTTCCTCTCTTCCCTTCTATCTTTCCCTCAGTAATAGTATTTGATAATTTTTATTCCAATGGAAGTCTTCGTTTCAGTAATATACCTACGGCACAATGGTCATTAACTGTAGGCAAGCCGTAGGCAAAGTATATATTCATAAGTGCAGAATATGACACCTGATTATGTTTAGGTAGTAAATAGTTAGTCAGCTTTTGAAGCCAGATCAATTCCTTTAGGGATTACTCTACACTTCACGTTGGAGCAAGTATCTACATTACTTGAAACGGTAGTTTCTCCTTTATTTTTCTAAAGAAATAAATCTTTCACATTGTCTTGACGATTCCCTCAAACTACATTTAAAAACTAAACAGACCGTTTAAATGTCGAACAGTAAACCAGGTTAAAACCTTTACCTCAACTCAAACAAAATAAAGATTAACTGTACTGTGGAACTTCATATCCCACAAGGCGTCAAGTTCACAGACAATTTAACAAAATGACAGCTACAACGGTCGCCGGCGCGCGCGCACGTTCCGGGTCGCGGGACGGTGACCATCTGCCGCCAGTCACCTGCTGCAGACAGTTATTGTCTTTGATGGTCAATATTTGTCTATTTTCTATGACAGAAACAAATAATAGATAGAGTTAGGCCTCCACTTCAGTTTAACCCCTTTACTGACTTGTACGTATGGTATTCCTTAGCAGAAAATCAGCGAATGTTGACAGTAATCTAAGTTAAGTATTCCTTTATTATCAATCAACTAGGCTTATACATAGTAAAGTGGGAAGTATAGGTGATGGGTTGACCACCTGTTATCATCTCATGTTCTATTGTGAAAAGTGGCTAAGCGGTTTTTAATCGGTTCATTGCGTCAGGGTCAAGAACCTTACATTATAATACATTTCCTTTCGGAGGCATTAATTATAATTTTGATTTTATTTTATTATATTTAGCAATATGCAAGGACATCAACAACCAGTCGAATATCGGAAATATCCAAAAAGACAAATAAATAAGGATACTTCACATTTACATTCATTTCCCTGTTTCGACCAATAAAATTCCGTTACCTACTTCCGTTTCGTATTTCTTTTTTATTTCGTGTTTTGTAGTATCGATGGCGTGGTTATATCTTGATAATTAATTAGTAATGTAGAGTCTTATTTGTTTTTGATGATTTATGTAGGTACGTATACTATATATAGTTAAACTGATTATAAGCGATAATTGATGTATGTAATTGAACGACTGCACGAATACACTTTGTAATGTGCTTAATGATAATGTAATGATAATTCAATCGAGACCTTAACCCTATTTTAGAAAACTTATAAAAAAATTGTTGATGAAAAACAAAACAAACCGAAAATCATAAGGACCATGACCTAAATAACTTAAATTGTTATAAAGTTCAACATCAAAGTATCGGACGCCTTTGAAAGTGTAACTAAACCGAAACTGTATATTCTGGACTATAACAAACGTTTACTGCCGGACATAAAACTCTAACTGCTGTTTTGCATAGAAAACACCCATCGCCAGTGTTACAATGGCGCAGATACACGTATCTCAACTATTCTCAACTATACTGAGGCAATGCGAGATGAAACTGATGGAACCAGTCTCGATATTGCAAAAGAACCAAAAAACTGGATTACGTTAGACACCGAAAATAACAAAACTTAAGATGACGATACAACACAAATGATGCAACTTACATCGAAAATGATTATAAACATTTTGATAGAGCAGGTTGTAATAAAGAATCGTGATACAGAACCAATCGAGACACTTTACCTTGATAATCTGCAATGTATTTTGACAGCAGCGGAACGTCAACAAAGCAAACAATAGGCTGCACTTGTCCAACAATTGCTATTTTGCAGCAAAAACAAAGATTCTTTACAATAACGTCACTAAACTGTCACTGGTATGAAAGAATTAAGAAGAATAGTGAAGCCACTGATTCGAAATTTGAATTATCACTGAAGAAACAAACAACACAGTTTCGTTCGATTTTTGAATGGGACGGTGCGCGGCGCGGCGTGCGCACGCTTCTGCAATCGCGCGCAACACTGGCTTCGAGTCGGCCATTTTCTTACTCGTGGTGGGAGGAACGAATAGGAAATAAAATGGAAAAGGCTCGTGAGGCTAGTTTAGCGTACGCCACTCATTACACCGCGAAAATGATATGGTTAGGCCTGGGGTTAAAGGAATCGGTCAAAAGCTGCTTTGATCATATGAACTTGATGGAATTGAACTTGGCAATGATTTTCTTGGAGATTTAATTTGGTTCTGAGCTGTTGGAGTGAATGTTATCGAGGTGGAAAGTCTAGGAGGCTCATGTGGGTAAAACGGCACAGCTTTATTTTGTTGATGATTTGCAAATTGCAACATACCTACTCGTAGTATCTCAGTAGTTTCCGTTTTCGTAAGCTGTCTATGGATCTGTCCTTGTACCTATGTGTGAAGATCAGTCAGTATTTGGGGTGTTAAAATCATTATAAAACTTGGTTGCATTTTATAGACATTGTTACTAAAATATTGTATACTCAACGTTACTTAATAATGTAACTTTTTAAAGGAAATTTTTTTTGACTGATTTTTTTAATGTTTATTTTTTTTGTTTTCCTTTTCTTATAACTATTGGGTTTTTGAGTCGAAGTACCTACGACCCGCATTCTTGCATCTTTTGTTTATGTTTAATATCTTTTTAGTAACATAAATTCAAGTTTTGAACAAAAATTTTAAACAACACAATTTCGTTACATGACTTATTTGCTTTTTTTTATTTTTGGTTTTCAATTGTAATTAATAATAGATTGAAACTTTTCCATCTCAATTAAAATCAATAATAAGATATGCGCCTATTTAAACGCCTTAACAAAGAGCAACAGTGCAACGAAGTATAAACTTCTACGTGCATTTGCTAACAATGCTATCACAGGCGCTTTCAACAAGTTTGTCTTTATAAAGATTGAAAAAGAAATGAACAATAAAAAGAAAACAACAAAGTTGACTATTTAATAATTTTACTCGTAGATAATTACCTATTATTATTAATTAATTCAAAAAGTGCAAAAAGCCAACATTACGTGGTGTTCCCAGGCGGTCACCCATCCAAGTACTGACCACGCCCGATGTTGCTTAACTTCGGTGATCGGACGAGAACCGGTGTTTTCAACATGGTATGAACGTTGGCAAGTGTGAATCCTAAAATATGATTCGGTATCGGAGTAATAAATTGTGACGTCATCGCCTTTTATACAGAGGTGTCGTTATGTGTGTCTGTGAAATAAAAAATCAACGTGGAAACATGCGGAAACTCATGTGGAAAGAAGAAACAAAACAAAACTAAACAAAAGAAATGCTATAGTTTGAAAGAAACATTCAGATTAGTAATAGGAGGTTGGTCATGGTCATTGAAGTTATCTAACCGAAAATTAACTAAATGAACACAATAATTATGCTTATTTTTATCACGACATTAATTTTGCGCAAAATGTTTTTTATTGTATGTTTCTCTAGCCATTAAGATTTTTGATAAAAGATTCACGAGCAAGGTAAAGTCCTCGAAAATTAGGCAGGTATGGTATGCATAACTACGTTATCTGAATCATCTTCCTAGCCTTTTTCCCGTATTTCACGGGGTCGGCTACCTAATCTAGGGGATTGAACGAGGGTACTGGTTTTTACACAGAGCGACTGCCATCTGACCTCCGCAACCCAGAAGGGAAACCAGACCCAATCCTAGATTAGGTTACACACAACCTTTTGAATTTCTTCGTAGGTGTGTGCAGGTTTCCTCACGATGTTTTCCTTCACCGTAACGTAAAAGCGCCGAATTAACGTACATATGAAATTCGAAAACCAAAAAACACACTGGTACGTGGTGGAATTCGAACCACGTCCTCCTGCAAAGAAGGCCGTGGCCCTATCCACTACACCATCAAGCTAATTTGCATGATATCTCTTTTTTTTAAAAAACATTAACAGTGAAATAAAAATTAAAAGTGGACTCTAGACTCACATAAGATAATTAAAAGAACCAGTATTTGTGACGTTTCATTAACCAGAACTACTAGGTAGTAAACATGGTACCTAGGTACCTACCTATGGCTACGAATTAAAAACCTAATTATTTGATGCAATGGTACACCCAAGATCTGCATAGGAAATCTTGATAATTATATGCTTGGTATGACATTAAGTCATAGAAATCTTGACCCGTGACCTTGCCACATTGTACTACGAGTATCGTAAGTACTTGCTCATATTTAAGTTACTCCTATTTTCTGAATTATCTTATTCTTTTTGTAAGATCATTTTATTATTTTATGCAAGAGGCCTTTGCCTGTACCGTTTTTAGAATTATCAGGAATGTTCTTTGTAATTTTAATGAAACTCTAACTACTTAGTTGCAGATGTTTTCAGGAAATTTCAGATTTTTACTCAAATAGTGGCCCACAATGCAGTAATGCGGGTTATAAGCGGGCTGACGGAATACCAGGTATATGGAAATGTTTAGCAAATTCTAGGGTTATCTACCTAAATATACTTACTTACTACGCTGGCTCAGCGACCCAAAGTGAGTCTTGGCCTCCAATACGAGATGGCGCCACTTCTCTCGGTTTTGTACGGTCTCATGCTTAAATATGATGATCTAACTAAGTATTTATCTAGAGTTTATTATGCTTTCGGTAATCATACCGTCTCAAAAGTCATTGCCTTTTACATTTTATCTACTTGATTTCCAAATCAGACTTCATACTTTATTTTAGTACGACAAACAAAACAAAATACTTACCTAATTTCAAAATCAGGAGGTACAATATACTTTAGATTGTATCCTGATACCGAGACTAGAAATGACATGGGATACAGCAGACACATAACATAACTAAACACTTCGTAGGCAGCCCTACTGATTAAAAAAATATTTGAGTCTATTGAACTACAATATAAAAACTCGCTCTCACGGCTGCACTGAAAATTCTCTAAAAATGTGTTTTAAATTTTTAATTTACTCTGTGCTGTTTGCAGCGATTTTACAAAAAGCAAAATTGGATTTATCGGATATGTTGGATTATGAAGTCTGTGATGGTGAGTGAAATATGATATCTATTTACAATAGGAATTGCGGAAAAAATATGATCTGCATGATCACATTTAAAAACCCTGGGCTAAAATCTAACCTGTTACCAGTTGATTTGATGAAGAAGTTGAGAATTGATAAAAAGAGGTCCAATATGAGATAAATCTATAAGTGCGTATACTGATGGTGCTCCGTATCATCAAAATCCATTAAAATATTATTTATAGTTAGATAGGATTTAGATAAACTTAACACAATTCTTTCAGAGGACTCATAAATCAAAAACGTTCATAGATAAAACTATGTAAAGAGTGAGAATACGTCATATTTATTTTACATAATATACAGCGATTTTTCATTCACCAAAGATATTTCGAGGTTAGACAAAAATGCAATTTTATCTATGACATAGGTCGAAAATTCAAAATATAAAAAAATATGGTGCTTCCATACAAAATTATTCCAACTTTCCTTTAGTATGGGAACTATGGATTTTTTTTAGTTCAAATAAAAAAATGCATCCTCGATAATATTTAAATACAAAAGTTTAAAATTTAAAGTGCATTTCTTTTTATGCATATTTCAAACTATGTTCCATAGATTTTTTTTCAATATCTTGGTCCGACAAGCCCTTAAAATTTATTTGGTGAATGAAAAATTTCGCTGTATTAAACAGGACGGAACTCCAAATATTTTGGCTTTGACGTCAAAAAGGCGAGGGCAAGGTCACCACGAGTCACCTAAGTGCTTTTCTATTACAACTTAGTCATGGAACTTATCATTAACTTGGCTTTAATGTTTAAGTTGGTATAATTTAACTACTTTTTGCTCGCGACTATGATACACAAAAAAATTATAATATTTGGGTTATATCTCCGGCTCAAATAAATATGATAAAAATTATATAGTATAGTAAATTTTTAGAAACAAACTGGATAAGACAAGTACAGAACTGTGAGGATTAGCGCAATATACAACGTGTAACAGAAAGGGTATATGCATCGAGAAATGTGTGAAATTTGACTTCCCATACTAAATACGCTATCAGCTGATGCATTTAGTATGAAAGGTCACGATTTTTTTTCCGTTTTTCGACCTATGTTTCTTAGGGAAAGTTGTTCAATTTCATGGGTAGATTCACACATTTCTCGATGCATATACCCTTTCTGTTACACCCTGTATAAGAGATCTGTACCACAGTGGATGGATGTGCTCACAAGCTGAAGATGATGGTGGTATTTCAGCTCATACGTCTCCTACTTCTACCGGGTGTAAGGGACAGCTTCCTGCAAATTGTCTGATCGAGGTGGTCATTTTGTATGGGAAAGTCATTCTTTTACATAAAATCACGCCCTTATCCCTAATGGGGTAGGCAGAGCGAAAACGACCGAAAGGTCATTCCGCCACGTCTGACAAGTTTTGAGGGTTATTTCAGATGGTCATGTGTATTGCTATAGTGACAGGTTGTCAGCCCATCGATTCACCACCATTCTTTTACCATTTTCCTAAAAAAAGGTCCTGGTGTAAGTTGTTTAGTTTCGTTGACTGAGCAACCCCTATCAGTTTGCGGCAAGCTGTCCCTTACACCCCGTATAAAGCCTCTACAGCTATTACACGTCATCTGTTTCAATCACGGTCTCCCGTTTCCCGAATGTACTGTAACACAAATTTACCACGACATCATCCGTTCATCTGACTAACCTCAGGGATCTTATACCCCGGGCCGGGATACACCAGCAGCACCGCGGGCGGAAAACCAGTGCCCAGTATCAATGTATAGTTTTTTTTAATTTATGTACTTATATCATGGGTCAGTGTATGAAAGACTTGGCTAAAATAAAATCACAAGCCTACAATGTCATGCGCGCAGTTTAAAGGATGCGGATATGATGATATATTTTCATTTTGAGCTTGACATTGCGCAAGCTAAGTCGTTCCACCATAAAAATAGACTGAAAAATATGACACGCATTTAAGTTCAAGTTATTAAACAAAAGTGTCTCATACTAGGTTTTATGTTTTTTTAGAGAAACTAGTATCAAAATCAGTCAAAAATATAGTGCAATTTTTGATCTTTTTACTTGTCGGAAGTTAGATTTTTATGCCAAAATGCTACCTGGGATATATTTTGTAAGTTTTATCCTATTTGGTGTAGTACCGTCAACTGGAATGCACAGTAATAAGAGTTTGGAGGGCTACCCCGTTGGATTTCTTGCTAATTGTAAGTACTGTCTTCTATTGTTAAAAATCTGTACTTAACAGACAGAAGATTTGAATCAAAACTGTAGTTAAAATTTTGTATTGCCATAGTACGTAATAAATAAACCCCAATAAATAAAAATCTTTCACAAGAGATTGGCTGAAAGATGTCTCTCTGCAGAGATAATCTCGCCTTTGTAAGTTTAATATTTTTACTGTTTTTGATACAATAAAGTAATAGTGTTGTGATTTTGAGTGACTTTCACAGTAATAGGGACGAACGACCCGATGAACCCTGGTATTAAATTACATACACAAAAAATAAACTAGAGCACTAGTTGGATATGGCATTTGCACTCCATGTGCAGTGCTCTGTTGTGTTGTGGTAGATTCGGTAGATTTATTTAGTTATACATACAACTTTGTCCTCATGATTCACTCGCATCTACAATGAGCATTGTCAAAACTTTGGCACGGATCTACCTTTACCATGGGTCCATGACCTTCGGAAGGACCTGACAAATGCTGTCAATGACACACATATTAATATACAAATAAAAAAAATATTCAATCAAGTCGGACTTGAAAAATATATCTTTTATTAAGCTTTTCACACGCTGTTTACCACGTAAGGGATGGCGTGATTTTACGTTTCTATGAAAGGAATTTGATATTTTATTGACCATAGGTATTTGTGACTTGAAAAAGTAATGTAATGTTATTCACAAACATGTACTAAAGTTATGGTCAAATCAATTAAATATTTTATAATCTAGTTTGACAAAGTACTTACATAAAGGTTGATAGTCATAGGTTAATAAGGTTAATTTTTCAATAACCATAAAACGATAAATATATATCTGAACATAATTAATTTCCTTAACAATGGAACAAAGTAAGTATTAAAACATATAATTATTGACGCTTAGGTTTACCAATGGAACGAGTTCAACAAAATACAATAAGCTATTTAGTACCAGGTAGTATGGTCTCCGGTGGTAGCCATGGGCGAATACAGAGGGGGGATCATGGGGGTCATGAACCCCCCTCGAGTATCTTCGCCTATTTTACGTATTTATTCTTTGCATTTTTATCTATTTTCGCGAAAATTGGAGTTTGCTTCGCTCGCGTTACGTTTGTGATCTTTTATCTATTCATTTTCGTGAAGAGTTGAGTTCTTTTCTCTCGCGTCTGTGTTAATTCGTGAAAAGTCAACGGTTGTACTCATTTGTGTGTGTTTAACTATTTATTTTCATAAAAATTCGAGCTTGCTATACTGCTGCTTTTGCATACTTTATCTACGATTCGAGTTCGATTTGCTCGCATTTTGTTTTGGTTTTATTTTCGTAATGTGTCGCGCTTGCGTATCATATAGAATAGACCTCAACTAAATGACCCCCCCCCGGTTCCAAAGCTGGATCCGCCCTTGGTGCTAGCAAGCAAGGACGCCCCTTGCGTTCCACTGCTTATGATATCTTTTAGCTAGACTTTTCCATTAATAATCCTATGATGATGATAATCCTCTTAACCAGGTAACAGCTGTCTTTTTATACTATTCTCACACACTGTCAAAATAAATATTTGACGCATGCGCGGAAGGAAGCGGTGAGTGACCAATCTTGGGGGCAAACTGGTCAAACAAACAAACAGACAGTTCGTCAGTTTGTTCATCGATAACCGAACTGTTTCAAGGGCTGTTTGTAGTGTCATTTGTTTTGAGAACGATGACGTCATTAAGGCTTTGTTTAAATAAGTCAAATCTCACATACGTATTTCACAAAAGTTGACCGTAATAATCATTAAACTACGTCATTATATGTACGACAAAAACAGACTACCTACCTACGGTTTTACTTAACTAAATTTTTTGTTGGTTTGGAAGGGGTATTATGATGTTTATGTCCATTAAAATGTGGGTGCTCCTATTATTTCATATTCTTATATGTCCTTGATATTAAAGTAGAGACTGACGTGTACAGACAGATACCCCACTGCTGTACTACCATCGCAAACCGATTTTTTATTCATTGTTATCTATCTTGCGCCGGAATAGAATAATATTCTCACATTATCTTCCCCCTGGGTTGGCAAATATCAACATTTTGGATGCAAACGGTTAAGGAGTGGAACTCCCTGCCTGCGGATCTGTTTCCGGAACGTTATAACCTGGGCCTTTTCAAGGCAAGAGTAAATAGGCATTATCTAGACAAACAT